>JAABOM020000092.1:1183247-1195678 GCA_011800125.2 Solanum clarkiae
GCCATCA
Organism: Solanum clarkiae; assembly: GCA_011800125.2. Taxonomy (NCBI): domain Eukaryota; kingdom Viridiplantae; phylum Streptophyta; class Magnoliopsida; order Solanales; family Solanaceae; genus Solanum; species Solanum clarkiae. The sequence goes on from JAABOM020000092.1 coordinate 1,183,255, forward strand.
AATTTTGGAACAGCTGGTTGCACAAAGGAGCTTTCTATTGCCATCTCTTAATTTCTTAATCACTTAGAGAACTGTTGTTTTCTAAATTGATCAGGCCTGTGAGAGGCTCTGATACCAAATGTTGCAAATAAAAGTTTTCACAGATGAAAAACGAGAGAAACTAGAACTGCCAATTTATTGAATGAGGAAAATGACTTTATAAAGCCGTACAATCATAACCGAAAAGAAAGAAGAATGGAGTCAGTTACTCCAACTACTTGCAAACAATCAGCTAACTAAGTGTTCCTAAAACAAAGGAACTTATTATCTAAAACTTCCTAAAAAATAGACCAGCAAATCCCAACAGTGGGCATGGGGGACCATTCAATTGTATAGCCCACACTAATGTGCTATGTCCATATGATTTAAGACAATTGTATCACTATTAAATGATAGAATTGAATGGTCAAAATTTCTCCGTCCTTAATCAGAAGCAAGTGAATATAATTTTGTATAAGGATCGATTTATCACTTTAGAGGGCATAATGGTGGAAATTTTGAATTATTATTTGGATCAATAAGTTTCGAGGTAAAAATGTCTAAAAGGACAATAAAATAAATAGCTTACTTGTATTTTGAAACAGGACATCTATTGTCATTAACATTATTTCGCTCTTAATCGGAGATCTAAGTTTCAGTCATCTGATTAATGTAGAACTTCTTAACTGGGACTCTAGGAGTTCTAATGTAACTATTGGACGCGAATTCAAATATATTAGATCAGTAAATTTTAGGTACAGAATATCTAAAGAAGATAAACAACACTCAAATGAATCCTTTGGTCTATTTTTACTTCAATTTCAATTCCACATTATAAATTAGCCAAATTATTCTTTTTTAAAAGGATTTTGACAAAATTTGCACCTTCTCTTTAGCATGTTCTCACAACCTTGTCATATTCCATCAATTTGCTCCATTAGCATAAGCCCTTTATCTAGATGATAAATTAAAAAAAATGCCACCATAACTACTTTTTTCTTTCTCTCTCAATATTTAGCAAAGTGGATATTGCTTATTCCTTTATAGTGGATAGGCTATTAGTTTGGAGTGCGAAAGGTAAGACATTTAAGGATTTGTTAAGGAAAATGGTCCTCAACACATTTTGGATCAAATACGTATATATATAATTAACTGTGGGACATAACAATATCTCTTTTGTATCAATACTAGTAAATATGCTCGGGCTTCGCGCGGGTCAAAGAAAATAAAAGTGAGTCTAAATTAATTTTACGATTGCAACTGTCAGTAGCTGTTTGAAACTGCAAAAATAGATACATAAATGGAAGGTGGTCAAAATTTTATGTATTTGGACACGATAATTCCAAGAATGTGAAAATTCTTTTTAAAATCCTCTTGAATTAATTTAGAGTCTTAATATTGTGTTTCATCAATCTCTAACAAAGTCAAATTCACTATATATTTTTATATTTTAAATAAAGAAAGACTGACTGAAAATTGACAAAGTATTATTTGGCTTGAACGAATAGTATACTAAAACTGAAATCTGTCATGTCCCTAGCCATGAATCTTGACTTTAAGAGCTTTGGGGGAGAGTAGAAGAGTTCAAAACACATGATTCGTTATTTTCAAAAAAATTTGCATGAATTATAGCACAACAAATATATATATAAGTGGTACTATTCATCTATGATTCTATCGACAGAAATTATAGAAGAGTTTACACATAAAAAATTTAATCATCATTTCACAATCAGTGGCTACAATTAGCAAATCATCTAAATAAGAAACACTGATCAAGGTTTACGCATACAACCTCGATGTTCAAACACAAAACAACAAAGATGTTTAACCATAATGACATGTTATAGACCATACTTCTTAAAGAATAACTGATGGTTATACTCCAACCAAGACTTTCAAATATTAGTAAGCAGCTTGACAACATCTGTTGCATCTTTTTTTTTAAGAAACATATTTAGAGTATAGTTATAAAGATCAGTACCTGCAGGAATATCATCAGACATATTTCCCAACATGTCAATACACGTCTCGTTGCTGGGTTCAGGAGATGTAGTTATTCTGTCATTAGAAAAAAACTCTATTAAAGAGTGTATTAACTCTTTTATTGATGTTACACCAGGTTCTGTCTTACTCTTTTTCACTTGACTGCTAGTACTGATACAATCAGATGATTTTCGTCTCTTTAGTGATGACTTGGAATACATAATATAATCAACATTCTGGAGATCATCACTTTCATCATTAAGATGTAGTCTATGTCCTGTAGTTATTTTCTTTGTATTAGAAGCTCATGCGCATAAAATGTCATAAGTCAAATTGATCTCCTGTTGCAAGTATGTTTTTCCCTGTTCCAAAATCTAGCAGATGATAACTACCTTGGTGACACAAGTATTTTCGGTGTCATTATGCAATTCTTTTCTTTTACTGTTAAGTCTGAGGCTAGCAAATTCACTTATCATGGTGCTGACTATTGAGTATATGATTTTGTTCTTCATAAGAAAAGCAATAGCTAATCAGATTAACATGCATGCCAGTTGCTAACAGAATTTTGTTTGATCAATAACTGAAAATTTTATGAAGGAAGAAAACATGACACATCAGAATTTAGCAACACCGAAGAATTACACATTAACAAAGAATAGAAAAGTCTTGTTTTTTTCTCCCTCGCTGATTAATTTTTGGCGGCTGCCTCTATTTAGTCACTCCTCCCTTTCAATTGGTGTGAACCTATCCATTAGTAAAATATTGAATCGTTTCAAATTTTATAGTTGTGTGAATAGTAGGACAATATTTAAGATCATAAGTTTCAAAAGTCATAACCAAATACAATATGACAAGTTTAAGTACCAAGTACCATAATTATTCATTTCTTTTTAAAACTATGTGTCCACTCTCTAAGTGTTAGGGCCCATACAGTGGATTGAACAACAAAATTTAGGAGGAATAAATAGAGTAAAATGGACACTAGAAAATTTAACGTGGTTCACCCAAACTTTTTTTGGCTACGTCCACAAAACAACACTTCTACTATATTTCTTCTACTATTACAAATAGTAGGCACAAGTATACAATTTCTTCTACTATTACAAATAGTAGGCTTTCTGAGAAAAAAATACCAAAAATAGTGAACACACTATTTCTTTTAGGAAAAAAATATTTCCTAAGCACACACTCAATTTTTGTTCACACACTATTTTATTTTATAGTCTATGGTATACCTCACAGAAGAAAAATGCTCACTTTCTCTCCGTGGCTCTCTCTGTATTTTTTTCTCTCTTTTTATTAATGATCTTGAAACTAAGGAGCAATTGCTCCTTTTATAGGCAGTACTTGCCTGTACAATTGGTATTCCATTTTGACAATTCAGCAAAGTTGATGGCCAATTTTGTTTGAACAATACGCCTAATTTGACAAATTTGTCATATGGTTGTCTAGCCAAATTTGAATTGAAATTGGATGTGGGCTGTGTTTGAATTATTGCATGAGAGCCCTCCATTTGGAGGGACCCACTTAACAATTCTCCCCCTCCTAACAAATGGAGGGATCAGTCATTTCTGCAGCTGTTCGATAGTACTCAAATTTCTCCCTTGGCAAAATTTTTGTCATCATATCTGATCCATTTTCATCAATATAGATCTTTTAAAGTTGTACCAGCTTTTCCTCCAATGCATCAGTTATCCAACGATATCTTATGTCGATATATTTGAACTTTGCATGAAAGAAGGCATTCTTGCAAAGATTGATGGCACTTTGATTTTCACAAAACATCTCAAACTTGTTCTGTTTGACACCAAGTTCCTTAAGAAATCCCTTCATCCATAGCAATTCTTTGTAAGCTTTTATTGCTGCTATAAATTCTACTTTTGTAGAGGACAATGCAATACACTTTTGCAATTTTGACTGCCAAGACACAGTTGCCCCTGCAAATGTAATCGGGTATCCTGATGTAGACTTCTCGAGTCAACATCGCCAGCTAAATCTACATCTTTGTATCCGACTAACACAGGTTCTGCCTCTCCAAAACATAAGCATGTTTTGGATATACCTCGAAGATACCTGAGAATCCATTAAATAGTTACCCAATGTTCCTTTCCAGGATTTGAAAGGAAACGACTCACTACTCCAATCGAGTGAGCAATATCTGGTCGTGTACACACCATGGTATACATCAAACACCCAATTGTTGAGGCATATGGTATCCTAACCACTTCTTCCTTCTCCCTGTTAGTAGAAGGGCACATACTGAAACTCAATTTAAAGTGATTAGCAACTGGACAATTAACCACTTTAGCCTTGTCCATATTGAATTTGTAAAGTACTATTTCAATGTACTTCTCTTAAGATACCCAAAGCTTCCTGCCGCTTCTATCTCTTGTAATTCTCATGCCAAGAATTTATTTTACTGATTCTAAGTCTTTCATTGCAAAAGACTTACTCAATTGTACCTTTAGACTGTTGATTCTTGAAATATTTTTCTAATGATCAACATATCATCTACATAGAGTAGAAGGATAACAAAATCATCTTCAGAGAATTTATTGATAAACATACATTGATCTATAGTAATTTTCTAGAAGCCTTGCTCTCGTATTGTATACCATTGTCTTGGTGCCTATTTCAAGCCATACAGACTTTTCTTCAATCTGCAGATATAATCCTCTTTTCCCTTCACTTTGAAATCCTCTGGTTGTTTCATGTAAATTTCTTCTTGTAAATCTCCATGTAGGAAGACAGTCTTCATATTCATTTGCTCAATTTCCAAATTGAGACTTGCAGCTAGCTCTAGCACAGTACGAATGAATGTCATTTTCACAACAGGTGAAAATATCTCGTTAAAGTAAATGCTCTTCTTTTGACTGAAACCTTTGATGACCAATCTCGCTTTAAAGCGTGAATGGACTCTGTGTTCTTTATGTTTGATTCTGAACACCCATTTATTCTTCAATGCTCTTTTACCATTAGGCAACTTCACGAGATCAAACGTTTTATTCTCATGCAAGGATTTCATTTCATCTTGCATAGCTTCCACCAATTTTTCCTTATTTTCATCATCCATTACCTCACTGAAGCTTTTCAGTTCTCCCCTATCAGTCAGTGTAACCCACTGATCAACTAGGTACCTGGTAGAAAGGTGCACATTTCTACTAGATCTTTTTAAGGATACTGGAAACTCTCCAGCTATTGGTAGTTGAGTGTGACCATCATCAACATCCTCTTCTTCTGGTTCATCTTCCCGGAGAATACCTTCATCATCTGCATCTTGCGGATGATCATCATAAACCTCATCTTCAACTTGAGTCGGTACTTCGGTTGGAGAATTCAAGCTTAAGCTTGTTGAATCATCTGTAGGAGTAAAGCCTTCTTTGTCTATTTTATTTATATATTTAATGGTTTGATCTTCAATAAAGACAGAATCTCGACTCCTAATCAGCTTCTTATGCACTGGATCATAGAACATATAACCAAATTCATCTTGACCATAGCCAATAAACACACACTGCTGTGTTTTGCCTTCAATCTTTTGTCTTTCATCCTTTGCAACATGAATGAAAGCTTTGCACCCAAATACTCGTAAATGTTTTTAAGAAACATCCTAGTCTGACCAAATTTTCTCCGGAACTTTATATTAAAGAGGAGCACACAATGAGCGGTTTAGCACATACACTGCTGTAAGTAGTGCTTCACCCCAAAAAAATTTATCTAGATTTGAATGAAAGAGTAAACACCTTATTCTTTCTATCAAGGTTCGATTCATCCTCTCAGCTAAACTATTTAACTGTGGTGTCTTTGGAGGCGTCCTTTAATGTCTAATACTATGCTTTTTGCAATAAGCATGATGATCCAATATACTCTTCGCCATTGTCTGTGCGGACACACTTGATGTTCTTCCCAGTTTCTCTCTCAACTGAGGCATGAAATTGTTTGAAAACTTCTAGCACTTGATCCTTGGACTAAATGGTATAAGCCTAGATCTTCCTCGAATGGTCATCGATGAAGGTTACAAAATATCTGGCTCTATCAAGTGACTTTGATAGTGGACCACAAATGTTAGAGTGAATCAGATCTAAAACATTCTCCATTCTAGAAGGTGGAGAACTATGGAAAGAGACTTTGTTTTGTTTCCCAGCTAGAACTTTATCTTTCACCAATTTAGACATCCTTTTTTCACCAGCATGGCAAAGTCTATTATGCCATAAACATGTGGTATTTTCATTTTTCATCATATTTATGTATACATCAGAGACCTTTGCTTGCATTACATATAATTTTGAGAGTTTGTGTCCTCTCGCAATGATAAGGGAGCCTTTGGTAAGCTTCCATTTTCCATTTCCAAAACTATTTTGAAAACCTTCATCGTAAAGCTTACCTATAGACATTAAATTTAGACGCATGTTAGGGATGTGCCTAATATCTTTTAGAAGAAGCTTCATGCCATTATCCATTTCCAAACACACATCTCCCTTGCTAATAACTTTTGATAAGTTCCTATTTTCCATTTTTACAATACCGTAGTCTCCATGTGTGTAAAATGAAAAGAGTTGTTTATGTGATGTGCCATGAATGGTTGCACCACTGTCAATTATCCAACTCATCTCTTGGGTTAACTGACTAACAATCTCCTCGTTATAGCTGATGTTGAATTCGTCGACAAGATTTCCTTGTTCATTATCATTGTTTGCCTTTCCTTTCTTGTCTTTATTATTTTGTCAGTCACTTTTGAATTTTTGACAAAATTTGCTGGATATGACCTTTCTTTTTGTAGTAATGGCACTTGACATTTGCACATTTGTTTGACTTTCCTCTACTCTTGTCTCTGGAGCTTGAACTTTTCACTTGACTTCTCCCCCTCTTTTTAGTAACCAGAACTTTTGATTCTGAGAAAGAAGTTGAACCCTGAGACCTATGTATCACTTCTTCATTTAATATACTGCTCTTAACAGTTTCCATACTTACTATATCATTTGGTGCAATATTTGCCAAAGAAACTTTCAGAGTTTTCCATGACTTTGCTAAAAAAAGCTAGAATCATAAGAGCAATTATCTCACCATCAAACTTTATGCCCATTGTCGACATCTGATTCATCGTTCCTTCTATGTTATTTAGGTGATTAGGTACAGAAGTTTTTTCCTGATATTTTACTTCCATCAGCTGGGTTAAGTAAAATAATTTATTGTTGCCATTCTTTGAAGCATATAATTGTTCTAGCTTGTTCCACAGTATTCTAGCATGAGTTTCGTTACAAATGTGATTGTAAATGTTGTTATCAATAAAGTGTCAAATATATCCACAAACTCGTTCATGCTCAAACACCCACTCATATTCGGAATATCCCTTCCGATTTGACGGTAGAGAATACCGGCAAGTTGAATCTTTGTAATCATAAGAAGATCCTTCAGTTTACTTTTCCAAACACGGTAGTTTGAACCATTCAGGTTGATCATTTTGCTTGTCTTTACCTCCATTGTCATGAACCTAGACCAGACTCTGATACCACTTATTGTGGCCCACGCAGCGGAGTGAGCAACAAAATTTAGGAGGAATAAATAGAGTAAAATGAGCACTAAAAAATTTAACGTGGTTTACCCAAAACTTTTTAGGCTGCATCCACAAAACAACATTTCTACTATATTTCTTCTACTATTACAAATAGTAAGCACAAGTGTACAATTTCCTTTACTATTACAAATAGTAGGCTTTCTGAGAAAAAAATACCAAAAATAGTGAACACACTATTTCTTTTAGGAAAAAAAATATTTCCTAAGCACATATTCAATTTTTCTTCACAAACTATTTTATTTTATAGTCTATGGTATACCTCACAGAAGAAAAATATTCACTTTCTCTCTGTGGCTCTCTCTGTATTTTTTTCTCTCTTTTTATTAATGATCTTGAAACTAAGGAGCAATTGCTCCTTTTATAGGCAGTACTTGCCTGCACAATTGGTATTCCATTTTGACAATTCAACAAAGTTGGTGGCCAACTTTGTTTGAACAACACCCCTAATTTGCTAAATTTATCATATGACTGTCTAGCCAAATTTGAATTGAAACTGGATGTGGGTTGTGTTTGAATTATTGCATATGGGCCCTCCATTTGGAGGGACCTACTTAACACTAAGTTCATGTAAATCAGAGTGGAGAGAATTGTACAAACGCGGTAGATACGTATTGGAGATCTTGATCTAGATCCAGTGCTTCACAGAATTTGGAAAAATTAAATTAAAAATCTAACATGTTGCCAAAGAGGATAAGTAAAGGCTGATATTTTCCTGATTTTAGAAATGACCGATGAAATATAAATGAAAGCAACACATGATTCAACAAAGATCAGAAGATGTGTCAATATACATTCTATTCTCCTTCACCTTCAGAATATCATAGGTTTTTCAACAAATCCTAATTCACATTATTTCTTGTGGATATTTGTCCATTTGTTGTTAATTCTATTTCTTGCTTTGGTATAATATCTTATTTCTATTATTTCTTTCCTTTGGCTGTTGCAATACGTCTATGACCCTTTTTTGAGTCCAAAGACGGCTGTGATTGGTCCTTTCACATCTCTTTTCTCTTTTATTCAATAAGATTTTTCAGTCAAATATTCCTACAATTTTGTCATGTAATTAATTCCCAACTGGAGCAGCCTGTTAAATGTTGATATTTTCTTAGGTGGCGTTCACTTTAAAAATCAACTTCTCTTAAAACTCCTTCCAGTGAGACCATCTATGTGCTTTCATGTCAATAAAATCCGGGACTCCTACTCTTTTGCATCTTGTGATAGCAGACCAAATTTAAAGACCTCTCATGGTTAGCTTGCCATTGGAAGTAGAGACCCTTTAATTTATAGCATGGGAAATAAAGCCATATTATATGAGGAATATGAATCCAACAGATTGTTATAAGAATCAACCTACCTCTCAATGAGATGTATAGTCATTTCCAAACAGACAACATCTTCTCACATTTCTCTTACACATACTCCTAGGTAGATAGATAATTATATTTGACTCAATAGAGAAAAATTAAATAAGAAAAATGATGTATTTGATATAAAGGAAGACATCTGTTAAGTTTTCTTAATATCTAGGTGACTTTTCAGAGTTCAAAACTAAATGATTAAGTGCTTGAAGTTGGAAGCAACCAATAAGAGAAAAGGTCATATTCAGGCTATAATACAAAGTAACTAAATACGTTCACCCAATTTATCATTCCTATCCAGGGGTTAGTAGTGATTCCATATCCACAGAGAGGGGAACTCGATTTATTGGTGTACAGTTATTATTCCATTTAAATTGGATATGTTCTACTGTCAATTGCACGCACGGGCAAATTTAGAGGTAAAATTCTATATATATTTTAAAATTATGAAAATTGGTATAATATTCACTGTTGGAACCCATCCTACAAAGAGTCTAATTGAATTTTTCTGATGATGCACCCATATTCTAAAAGTGCAAACTTCACTGCTGATTGCACGCTACCCATAGTTCCTCTCCATTTTTCATTTGGTCACTCAAAGACCTGTAGCTATTTCCATTTAATCACCCATGTTCTAAAAGAGAATGGAGAGATCTAATGAAAGAAGAGGAGAAGGCAACGTTTGAAGGTTGGGGCGGCATTTGCAAACTGTTTGCATGGAGAAGCCGAGAAGTTGGAAAAATAGGATTGTGAACACTTCTCATGTAGCCATGTAGGCGGACTTCTAATCCTTTTTTATATATATGATATGATATGATTATATAAGTGCTTTAGTCTTTAAGCACGTTTAGTCTCGTCAATGATTAAGGCCTTAATCAAATTATGTCAACAACCTTTTAAAATTATTTTCATTTATTTATTTTCTGATGCAATCATGAATATATATAATTCTCAACTGTCCCGCCTATGATATTTTCTTTTATTTCTTTTGTCCCACTATAATATAATATTATGTACCCTATCAACTCTTAGAATAATATCTGATTGAATTCTTTTAAAAAAAATACATGTGAAAATAAAAAATCAAAATTATATTTTCTTATAATATCAATTTCATTTGTTTTTTTTTTTTTTTGTAAAAACCATTAGTATTTCACTTACACTTTGTTTGGATGGTTGTTATATATTGTTTCATAATGTATTGTATTGTATTGTATTGTATTGTATTGTGTTGTACTGTATTATATTGTATCGTACTGTATTGTTCCAATAACTATAATGTTTGGATAGATTGTATTATATTTCGTCGTTACATGATGTCATACATCTATAATTTGAATGATAAACCTATAAGAAATTGAAGGATATGTGGTGAATTCCATGAAAAGATAGGGTAAATGATGAAGAAGAATTATTAAATAAATAAATAAAGTAAAAAATAAGAAGAAGATATTAAAGTAATAATGCAATCACACCAAATCGGTCGTTAGGGTCTTTTCTTCATTACCTAATGATAAAATTAAACGATGCGATTCAATAAAATTTGAGTAACAACCAAAATAAATATTATAATTAAACTAATAATATAATACAATACAACGGGTAACAACCATCTAGACAAGGGGTTAAAATCACTTCTCAAACAATTTTCTTCTTCAAAAAAAAAAATTATATTTGCAAGTACCAATGGTCAAACTTCAACTTGACAATTAAAAAAAAGGATTTTATCAATATGGAGCTAAATTAATTAATTAAAGCAATAACAAAAATAATAAAAGGGAAAAAAATGAGGACAAAATCACCTCTAACTAATTAGCAAAAATGGGAGGAAAAGTGATGGGATTATCTTGGAAGGAGATGTTGATGCCTAGTGTTGGAATGATTTTTGCAGTAATAGCCATAGTTACAACTATGATTGTTAGCAAAATAGGCATGTCTAAAGGACTAAGCAGCTTCATCATTGTTGTCTACTCAAATGCTGTCGCCACTCTCATCCTTGTTCCTCCTTCCATCTTCATCTTTATAACCAGGTTCTTCTCTTTCATCTCATTGCTTGAAGTTAACATGTCTTTGTTAAGTTTTGCTATTAGCAGAATCGAATATTGTAGGACTTATGTATTGTCTTTGATATACTCTTTAACTTCTAAAATATTTGGGATTGAATAAGATTCAAGATCAATTTTTTTAGTATTATACATGCTAAAATTATTGCGTAAAGATGATGGATTAATTAGCATAAAATTATATACAAAGAAAACATAACAATCCAATGAAGTTTGACTAGGTCTAATCCTCAAATAGAAGAGGGGAGAGGCTCTTTTTATTATTATTAGTTATTTTTTAAAAAACAAAAATCCCCAACTACAATACCTATTTCTCCATCCTATAAGGACAATCACAAATTAATTAGAAGAATGAGTTTCCCAAACGTAGAGATATATAATCAAGAAACCTTCCCCTTCACTTGAATAGTCTTCATCATCTGCTCATAGGATGAATGATAGAATATTGAAAACTTCTTCTGAGATAGTTCGTATTTACCCAATAGAATTAAGTGCTAGATAGCCAAATATAACCTCTTTCACTGCTTCCATAATTGACATATATTCAGCCTCAGTAATAGATAAAACAACATCAGACTACAAAAGTCGCCTTTCCACTATTAAAAAGAGTGAAAAAAATAACTTATCAAAGGTCTTCTCATTGCATAATCTGGATAAATATACTCAACTTTGTTATTGCAAAAAATAAAGCCTACATTTTCAATATCCTTTGACAAGATTTCATGTTTGAAGAGATTCAATCTCCTTGACATAACATCAAGTCATTGATATGCTTTTGGACTAGAATAACTTATTATTGCTGTTAGGCTCAAACATGTCTAAAAAAAAGCAAATTTCACTTGATTTGCATATCTAAAAAAACTTTTGGATCAATTGACAATGCTATATATACAATTATAGTTGCATCATCTTGATTAAGTTTTGCACCTCATTCATTTTTTCTATTTCTGAACTACTTGGTTGAGACAATAGAGATTCAATTTCTAATGTTTTTTCTAGCACGATAATATTGTAGGGACCGCACGTACCCGCACCCCAACCCACATTAGTATGTTATTGTCCGCTTTAGGCCAAGCCCTCACGGATTAGTTTTTGGGCACCTCTCAAAAGGCCTTGTACACACCATTGCATACATCAGACTTCCGACTGCTGAAGAATATGGTACAGACGACATCTCTCCAATCTCTTCCTTGGACGAGGGACACGATCTCTTGCTCAACTTGAAATAGTTGGCTAACGAAATGCTAACTGGTTTGGCATTGTTCATGTTGAACCGTGCAAGCACTCGTTCAATATACTTTTCCTGAGACAGCCATAACCTCCGGTTCTTCCCGTCTCGGGTGATCTGCATTCCCAATATTTGTTGAGCCGGTCCTAAGTCTTTCATGTCAAAAGAGTTAGAGAGTTCCTTCTTCAGCTGGTTG
>JAABOM020000092.1:1195778-1208753 GCA_011800125.2 Solanum clarkiae
TCCTTCTTCATCAGGGTAGACAACCCTTTCTCACTCATGTGACCGAGTCTCTAGTGCCATAAATTTTGAGAAGCCTCATTTTCCTCTACATTGAGGCTATCTTTGATTGTCTTCATATGAGTCTTGTATAACGTGCCACAAATATGTCCTCGAGCCACTGTCATAGCGCCTCTTGACAACTTTCATGTGCCTTTACTGAAATGACTATCATAGCCCTGTTTGTCGAAGCTATACCTGAAAGAAGATTCAGCCGAAGATCTGGCACATAGCGGACATCTTTCAAAGTGATTGTACTCCCGGAACTTGTCTTTATCTGGACATCATCAATTCCTACAATCCCAGTGGAACTGGAACTCGCCATCTTTACAGCTCCAAAGTCTCCAGCTTTATAAGTTGTGAAGTATTCCTTATGTAGAGTAATGTGGTAGGACGCTGCAGTATCTACCACCCATTCTGTATCTTCTCTTCAAACGTGAAGGCATGTCTCATCACGAGTTGAACAATAAGCTACATCTCCAATAATAGTAACTAATGTTTCTCCACCCTTGTTCTTCGGCTGTGAACTGCTCTGGGCTTGCTCCTCTTTCCATTTGTAGCAGTTCTTCTTCATATGTCCTTCAATTCCACAATGATGGCACTTATATGTTGGTTTCCTGCCATCAGTGGATCTGCCTCTACTCTTGCTTCTGCCTCTCCATTTGTCTTTGCTACTCTTTTGTTGCCTCTCCTGGTTTTCTATGACAAGGGCGTGGGTCTGATCTGTGCCCATGTCCTTTCTTCTTGCCTCTTCACTAAATAGAGTATCCTTGACCATTGACATGGTAAATTTGCCATTTGGGGATGAGTTGCTGAGTGATACGACCAGCGTTTTCCAACTATCGGGAGGAAACTGAGTAGTAGCAGCGACTGAACTTCATCGCCAAGTGGCATCTCTACAGACGACAACTGGTTGACCAAGCTCTAGAACTCATTGGTATGCTCGGCAACTAAAGTTCCATTTTAAAGCTTCATGTTGACTAAACGCCTCATCAACAGGGCTTTATTCCGAGCGGTCTTGGCCTGGTACATGTCGTCCAACTTCTTCCAGAGGGCATATGCATCTGTCTCTTGTGCAACATGGTGGAAGACACTATGATCAATCCATTGATGGATTTGACCTATAGTTTTTCGGTTTGATTTCTTCCATTCTGGCTCCTTGGCAGGATCAGGATTTTTCACCTTTCAATTCGATAGGATCGAATAAATCTTTACAGCTTAGGAGATCTTCCATCCGAGGTCTCCACAACGTGTAGTTGGTGGCAGTGAGCATAATCATGGCTCCAAAAGATGATGTTGACTCTTTCTTAATTCACCAAAACTAGATCAAATCTTGAAAAATGGAGCTCATTGTTATGTCCGAAACGGTCAAAAAGGTGGAATTGACACTTCGGGGCCAAAATTCCACTATTGGGGTAGAACAATAATTTTAAAAACTTTGGGGATCAAATTGCAATTTTAGAAAGATCAAGAGTCAAACTGCAATTTCAGAATGATCAGGGGCCAATCTGACATTTACTGAAAGTTGAGGGACCAAACTGAAACTTCAAAAAACTTGAGGGGTCAAATGCAATTTCTGAAACCATTGCAGATTCCGGCCATGAATAATATTTCCGATCGTATTCTCTGTCGTTCTCCGATGAACAGTGTTGTCTTCTCCGGCAGAACTCCGGTGAACAGTGTCGTCTTCTCCGGCAAAACTCCGACATAGTTGACCAAACTTTGACTGTGATTTTTGGGCTCGTTTAAACTCCGATTACATCGCCGTTTGGTGCGTTAGACTCTGTTCGACGAGATGAATCTAATGGTGTAGTCAGAATTAGATTTTGAACAAAACTCAGAAAATTCAAATTCGACCCGTCACCTGAAAACTTCACCAACGTTTCTAACTTGACTCTGATACCACTTGTAGGGACTGCACATACGCGCACCCCAACCCAATCCATTAGTATAAGGTTGAACCTTATCCCTTATATTGCAGTAAAATAGATTCATAGAATGTCACATTCCTAATAATAATTAATCATGAAGGTTTTTGATCTATGCACTATAATTTATGCCTTCCATTCTAATTGCATATCCTAAAAGTATGCATTTTTTTTTACTCTTAGCTCATGTTTGTTATCCTTTATATGAGCATAAGTAGGACAACCAAATATTCTTAAATTTGAATAATCAACAAGCAGATTGGATTACACTTCAAAAAGAGGTTTTGAACTCAACACATGAATGTGAAAGTATTCTTGGTATCCTATCACAAATAGTTATGTTAATATGTTGTACAATATTATTCTATTGTGGGGTTGCGGCATAAGTACAATGCCTTTTTTACTATACAGATTGTTGGACTTTGAATTGTAAAATTTCAACCCATTATAGATCCAAAGATGCTTAACTCTTCTTTCTATCTGCTTCTCAACCATTATCTTCCATTTGACAACTACCAGAAATTCTTCTTTAAAAATCATCAATCAAAATCATATAATACATGACACCACTCATGGATAAAACTTAAAACTCTGTTTGGGATCATAAGTGTGGACATATATAATCTAACATGCCTTTGTCTTCTTTAGGAAACAGCCTCTCTACCTCTATGAGGTAGCGGTAAGGTCTGCGTACAATCTACCTTCCCCAGACCCCACCTGTGGGATTTTAGTGGGTATGTTGTTGTTGTTGTTGTTGCCTTTGTCTTCTTACTAAATTTCATCCTTGTTTGCTTATTAAATACACCATATGCTTACAAAAATTCAAAGATTGATTTTTATACTCATTAATCAAATTCTGCTTTTTCAGAAAAGACAATCCTTTTATAACTCATTTAATCAAATTTCTAATGCCACAACTAAGTTTGATTCATATTACTCTTTCTGGAAGCTATAATTATTTTTCCTTCAATTACACTAGCTTAAAGTAAATACAACTTAGTCTTCGTTTAAGTGTTGTATTCCCATATAGTGTTTTATCATCCAAAGTCAAAAGAGAAAGTAAAATCCTCTTCATTCGACCCAATATGATGTTACCAATCCTTTTATCATCCAAATAAACTGTCTCATGCAAATCACTTCTTTTATGAAAGTTGCAGCCGTATCAAGAACTCAGAAATTTCTACTTATGAGTAAAGCAAGACTTGTCTTGTTTCTTGAACATGTTTAATCCTTTAATTTGTAGATCAGAGAGTCGTCCATTGACCTTCTCGGTGATTTGGAGAATATTGTTGCTTGCTTTAAATGGGTAACTACTAGTATTAATTTGAATCAAAGGTTTCTTATCACATAAGGAGGAATTCGTTTTTGATGTATTTAATTTAATACTAACTCTACCAATTTTCTTAAGGAGGAATTCGTTTTTGATGTGTTTAATAAGGTGTTTTGGCCAAATATGTGATTATGTTGGTATAAGCTATAGCTCTCCAACACTTGCCTCAGCGATGCTCAATCTTATTCCAGGTTTTACTTTCATCCTTGCCATTACTTTCAGGTATGCTCATATAGGCTCTATTGGCTTTGTCAAGTTTAGTTTCCTTCTCTTCTTAACTAAGCAAAAAGTTATTCTACCATAAAATATCCGAAAGATTATGTTTATGGATTTATACATACTGTAATGTTTATGTGACTATAAAACCTTATCATTATGGGTAAAATAAATTTATAAATAGAACTAATTAAAAGGAAATAAAGTATATCATAGATGGTGATATCATCACTTAGAAAGCACATCATTACAAGTATAAATTTACTTGGTATGGTTATTTTATCCGAGGTAAAATATCTATATTAAAATAATAAATATATGTCATACCAAGAGACTTAGACACCCGGTGTAAATCAAAATAAATATTTGACGCGAGTAAGTAAATAAATATATTCATTGCCACTTTATAGGATGGAAGTGATCAATTGGAGAAGTTGGAGTAGCTATGCCAAAGCTTTTGGCACTAATGTTTCAATTGGAGGAGCATTTATTTTGACATTTAACAGGGGTCCTCCAATCATTAACCAACACCTAACTTCTAGTTTCTCATCTCAACAAAATTGGATTCTTGGGGGAATTATACTTGCTTGTGAGTCTATGTCTACTTCACTATGGTACATTATTCAGGTCTGATTTGATCCATAACTATTTTTCATACTCTATTAGTGCCTAAACAATTGAATGTGTTTGGTACGACAAAATTGTAAAAATGTTTTCAGTCAACAAAACATTAGAAAATGATTCTTTTTTTCTTTTGAAAGTTGTTTTTCAAAAAAATTTATCCTTGGTATCGCACACTTAATATGGATTTCGAGCGTGTGTGACTAATTAAACACGATTATTCATTTATTTTTCAGGCTTCAATTCTTAAAATATACCAAGAAGATCAGATGATGATAGTGTGTCTGTATTGCTTTTTCGTGACCATCATATCTGCATTGGTATCACTAGTGGTGGAGAGAAATACAATTGCTTGGATGATATATCCAGACATTCGTCTCATCGCTATTCTGTATTCGGTACTTATAAAAACAAAAATATCTGATGTTTGACCTTCACAAAGAAAGAGAAAGAGTATCCTTAGATAAAAGTCAATTGTATATATACTTGTTTAAGCCAATTAATTTGTATAAGAACTTGTGAATTCAGGGTATAATTGGTATAGCATTCAGGAGTTGCATGACAACATGGTGTCTCAAGAAGACAGATCCTCTCTTTGTTTCCATGTTCAAACCCTTTGCCATTGTTTTTGCTGCTGTCATTGCTACCTTTTGCTTTAGAGATGTTTTCTACTTAGGAAGGTATGTACTATTAATTACTCTTTCTGTTTCATAATTAGGTGAATTTTTTAAGCTTTTTTTATTGTTCAACAACAATATTAACATATCCAGTGGAATCCCACAAGTGGGGTCTAGGGAGGGAAAAATGTACGCAAATCTTACTGTTATCTCATAGAGATAGAAAGGTTATTTCAGGGGAACCCTCATCTCAAGAATCAAGCCCCATAAGTATAATATAGTAGATATGGAATAAAATAGGGAAAAGAAAAACGGCTAATAATGAAAAACAAATAATATTATGTAAATGCGAAAAAGTAACAAATATAAGACAAATAAAGACCACACAGGATATAAAAACACGACTACTCCTACCAACCTATTATAACACACAGTCAGACATCAATCTACCTTTACTAGCTTTTTTTATTGTTCAAAATAATTAAATTGTTTAAAGTTCAAGATGGATGTTCAAATATTTTTTTCATACTTGCCCTTTTTGTTATTGAATTGTTTTATATTTTCGAAGGGATAAATTACACTACTTACAAAGTTATATTTATAATATTACAAAGGGCAATAGTGAAAATTATGATTCAAATTATGTCTTTGACTATTTTTCTTAATATGTGTGTATTGTCTCACAAATTTAGTTAATGTAGAATAGAAAAAGTAATTTTAATACTCTATATATAACTGCAAGAAGTTCATGGCATGCTCAATATCACTATATATTCTAGACAGTGATCATAGCGACATGTTGTGCAGGGTGATCAGTTGAACACATAACATATTTCTTTGAAAAATTATAATATATATATACACACACGTATACTACTTCATCATTTTAAAATGTTGTATATTCAATCAAAAATTATTACATAAAATTACTGTGTACTAATATAGACATTTCTTGCAGTTTGATGGGATCAGTAACCACAGTGATTGGGTTTTATGCTGTAATGTGGGGAAAAGCCCAGGAAAAATACATTGAGGGGAAGAACTCAGAAGCACTTGGAGAAAATGTCCCTCTTCTGCAAAGTGAAGAACAACAAGTCTAAATGTGGTGTTCAAGACACAGCTAGCTAGCGTGTATCTCGATTAATTTCATGGGCATAATATTATTGTTTAAAATTAAATCATACTCGATAATTTGAATTGAAAAAAAGTTATTAATTTGTTGATAATGAATAGCGATTTCTATAACAACTTTAATTTTTTTTTAATTGAGTTACTGATTCTTAAACGATTTGAGATTTTTCGTTAATGGATTAACCAATAACTCGACAATAAATTAATAAATTATATTTGCACTATTTTGTATATTAAGTCCTTGACTAAGGGTTTTGTTTCATACATCTATTTCTGCTTTTTTCAAGCTCTTAGATATTGTACAATGTGTGTCAGTGTTTTGCCACTAGCTAACCAAACATATAAAAAGATACACTATGTATGAACTATATATGTATATCATATAAAAATTATTTTACCACTTACTATCTCGATGGACATTTATATAATTTAAAAATTCAATAATTTTACTATCCATGCATGTAACAAACCACAATTTTTTTAAAAAAATTATAGTATTATTTTCTTAAACTTTATCCTATAAAATAATATCATATAAATTAAAAAAAAATGAAATAGTAATATAAGAAAAACAGTAAAGACAAAAATGGAGATTATATTAATGCTAGTGGTGCAACAGCAGCCACTATGTTTTAAAAAGGTAAAATGCCACGCATGTCAATTTAAAAATAAGTAAATACAGACAGCTAGTCATATATATTAAAATATCTATTGTCGATTTTGATTAATCCTGATAAAAAGACAAATAAAGAATCTATACACTAGAAAATATGATGATTAAAATATTGTAGTATATCGATAGATGTTCCTTTTAATATGTTGACGTTTAATTTAATTTGATTCCTTGGAGGAAAACCCCTTCATCCAACCATAAGCAATTTTCCGAATACTTTTGTTCAAAATTTTGAAGATGGAAATAAGTGGAATGCTTCCGTTTGTTGCTATGATAATTGGGCAGTTAGCACAAGTTGGATCAGCAGTGACAGCTAAAGTAGCTATGTCTACTGGGATGACTTCTTTCACTTATACTTTCTATTCAAATGCCTTCTCAACTCTACTTCTTATTCCTATTGTCTTCTTCCTCTACAGGTATGTATCATCTTTCTATTTTCTAACATTTACATAAGTTATACTGGGGTAGTTAAAAGAAAATCGATAAATCGTATCGACGAAAAGAATTGATTGATTTGATTTGGGGTATTGGGGGAAAAAGTTTGATCATAATTGATTTGATTTGTGAGTAAGTGTTAAATTTTTTTCATAATTCATGTTGTTTTAACATATTGTTTCAAATTTTTATGGTACAGTTTAGTTTTTATAGAATTATAGCTCATAAGCTGTAATTGTGTTCATTTTCATTATGTGTTTTTGAAAAATGGTTTGTGAAAAATGTTAAAGTTGATCTTTTGAAACATGATAGATTTCTCTACATTGTCCTAGTATAAAAATTTAAATAATTATTTTGAAGAAATATCTAGACATTTTAAGGAAAAAGACAAATGTACTAAAATGTTCTTAAAGATATCTTATAGAGGATATTTATAGAAAATAATAGAATAGTTAAATTCTTGTCTAGATTATTCTTGTAAGAGTATCTAGAACATCCAAAAATAGAGGTGGTCTTTGTCATTTGTAACAAAGCAACCAAAAAATCAATCCAATACAAATAGTCTTCTTTCATAAAAAAAGTTACCCTTTTCAAAATCTTATCAAAATCTTACTTCTCCATTCTAACTTCCCCTTCTTTAGTTGAATCTTCCGATACTAATTAACAATCTTCGACTAGCAGAAGATCTCCTGATAATACTTTTCTTCTGCTATATTTCTCTACAGTTCTCATATAACCCCCTCAAGAATTGAGGAAATGGGAAATTAATTTCATATAGATCGAAAGGATGATCAAAACTTAGGTCTGATTTATTTTTACTAAGATTTAGGGATGGCAATGGGGCAGGGTAAGGCAGGGTGGGTTTAGAACTATGCGAGGCGGGGCAAGTTTAAAGTTATGTGGGGCAGAGCAGGTGCGGGGCGGGTTGAAGGAACTATTTAAAAAATCAAATAGGAATTCAAAGAAAATTAAATCTTTATAATTAGTAAAAATTAAAGATATAAACTTTTTATATTGAATATTGACTTTAATTTTATTTTTTTCTAATATTTTAACTAGACATGTCCAGTAAATTATTAGTTTTTGAAATATTAATTAGAGGCTTTTAATTAATGATTAAGAAATAATTGCTGAAATGTCAACTAAAAATAGTTAATTAATTGCTGAGATATTAGTTAGTGAAATTTTTTTAAAAAGTTATGTTTTTTTACTTTTCATATTAAATTCAATTAAAACATAAAAGAACTTAAAATTTTAAGTGGGTAGATTTATGGGGGGAGGGTCTATATGGGACGGGGCGGGCGCGAGTTGAATATGAAAAAAATCATCATGTGGGGCGAGGCAGGTTGAAAAAATTGCGGGTTAAGCTCAACCCGCCCCACACACGCCCCCCCCCACCCCCGCCCCATTGTCATTCTTATAAAATTATGACATCTAATTTTAAATGCACATTCAAGTATATTAAGATGTGCATTAAGGGGTCGTTTGGTGTAAGAAATAAATGAAAATAATCCCGCGATAAAATTTTATCTCCCCTTAAATGTACATTTGGTTGGCTTAGAAGGGATAACTTATCCCGGGATTAATAAAAAATTATCCCGAGATAAGTTATCCCTTCTAAAGGATGATATAATAATCCCATGACAAATTGTTATGGGATAAATTTATAAAATGACAAATGTACCTTTCCCTTTGTCATATTTTATACCTTATTTTGTACATATATTTACATTATTTTTAGTACAATATATAACAATATTTAAAATCTTCACTACTTATCTTATAATACTTCTTCATATTTTTCTATTAAAAAATTACACTATATAGTATAATTTTTATTGAATAATTATTATGTTTTCTTATATTTTGATTTTTCATAAATCCTTTTTTACTTTAGCAAACTTAAAAATGCAAGTTCTATTTGTAAATTAATTTTTTTAAAAAGTTTTGTTTTAAATACATACGATATTTTCTTATGCAAATGCACATCTAAAAATATTTAAGCTAAATAAGATGAGAGATTTATTTTAAAAACGAATATTGAATAATTAAAGTTAGCAAGAAAATACATTAAAAACTAATATAGTAAAGGGTATTTTTGTAAATAAACATAATATTCTTAAAATTTATCCAGCACACCAAACACTCAATAAAAAATAACCTCAACATAACTTATCTCATCATTACTAATCCCAACATAATTTATCTCAAACGACCCCTTCGAGTAAGAAGTGTGAATCTAAATACACATCTAACTATTAATACTTATGGATGCTTGTTTTTCAATATTTGAATATATAAAATTTATCTTTGTTTAATAAAATAATAAATTTAAAACTGAAATAAAGTACTACACTAATCTAATACTATATCAATAAAATATTTTAGAAAAACTTATATAGCAATCAGTGGTAGTAATGACTAGTGAAGGTGATTGTGCATGTTAATTTGGGATGATGTTGACTAATAATGATGGTTATGGATAGTATCTTATGGTATAGTGGTCGGTAAGGGGGGTTGGTGGTGGCTAATATTAATAGTGGAATGATATTGATAACTAATGATGGTGGTGAATGATGATGACAGCTAGTGATACATAATGATGACTAATGATGATAATTATCGATAGTAATTAATGGACATAATAATGATTGATAGTGATGATTACGTGCAAATGTTACGTTGGCAAATGATGAAGACGATTGATTTTGGTAATTGAAAAAAGCGGTGATTGTGGTTGAATTGAGCATGATGTTTGTAGATAGTAGGCGACGACGATTGACGATTGTTGATTGTGTTAGTTGTGGCTGAAATGATGGTTGTGGGTGATGATAAAAGTAGATATTAATATTGATAAACTATCATTATTGTGAAAATTTTTTAATAGACATCTTAATGATATTAAAAATTTATTATAGATCTTAATCATTTAATTTTTAGATCTTAATCATTCAAATGTATTCAAATTCATTAAATAGTTGTAAACTAAAAAGTACAAACACACTTAATAATTAAAATTTAAATAATAAAAATTCAGATCTTAAAAATAAATAAATTTAATAATTGAGATCTAACTAATTAAAATTCAAATCTTAATTTATTAAATACAAACAAATGAGGCCTTAGAGTACTTCACTTGTCTTTGAACACTTAGTGATGTAAAACCAGATACATAAACTAATCATAATAACTTCGGATAAATGATCATAAACGAATTTAGGGCTTTGAATTTGATTCAATCAAATTATTTTTCATGATTTACAAAATATACACTTGATAATTATATAATATTCAATTAATTTAACTGGGCATATGATATTTTTATAGAATTTATTTTATTTGATGATAGCATCTGAAATTGTGAAAAAAATTGTGTCGTGTACGTACATGTTCAATATAAATTCATTTATTTGTAAGTGGGGTTAATAAAATAATTTTAAATTTTGATTTAAAATAAATTCTATATCTTTGCATGGCATTAAAATTCTCTCATCAAAGCTGTGTTTGTTACGAAGGAAAAATATTTTTCAAAAGATGTTTTCTAAATTTTTCATGCTTGGTTGGTTTAAATATTTTTTAAAGTATTTTTCAAATTAACTTATTTTTCTCAAATCAAAGAAAATAATTTTCCTAAAAAAATTAAGAAAAATACTTATTAAATCTCCCCATCCGATCTCAATTTTTTTCTTACCCACCCTTATCACGACCCCCCGCCCCCCCCCCCCCCCCCCCAAAAAAAAGTACAATTTTAAATTTCTTATATTTCCCATTTTGAAAATTTAGTTTTTTTTTATCTCATCCCTATGTCAACTCACCTACCCCCTCCACCACCACCCCTCCAAAAAAAAAAAATTCTCACCCAAAAAACATTTAAAAATTATTTTTAAAAAATATTTCGAACTATGAAAGTTTTATTTTTTATCCTACTCCTATTCCTACCCCCAAGCCTCCCCATCACACCCATCCCCACCCCCAACTTCCTAAAAAAAAATTAAAATTTTACTTTTGAAAAATATTTAAATTTTTGAAACTTTTATTTTTTAACCCCCAAAATATCAATTTTAATAATTTCATTTTTTTTTACCCCCTACGCCTGCCCACCACTCTCCCCACCTCTACCCCAACCCCCAACAAAAATTAAAAGTATTGAAAAAAAAGAATCAATGTATCTAAAAGTTAGGGCTGAAATCGAGCGATTTGAAAGTCGAAGTTAAGGCTAAATTTGGAAGCCGAATTTTTGTCTGGAACGAAATAGAGTTGGGTCCCGTATCAGGTATCGGGATCGAGTCCTAAATCAATTATTGGGATTGATTTTCGGTCAGAATCTATTTTTCTAAAAAATATTACCTAATCTATTGTCAAAATTACAAGATATATTTTCTAAAAAATATTTTTCTGTAATAATCAAACAATAGAAAATATTTTTCGAAAAAAAAAATTTACTCACCAACCAAACATGATAAAATGAGTTACAAATCAACTTATTTTCCAAGAAAATATTTTCTATTTTCCTCCATACAAAACACAATCTAAGTATAAAATAAATATTTATTAAATACTATTGATTTTGATAAAAATCAAATAATGTTTATTATATAATTTTAAATTTTTACTTAAAATAAGTTTTATATATTTATATAGCAGTAAATCATTATTTATTCTCTTAAATCTGATGCAAGGGGGGCTCATTCTTGATACAAGAATATCATTCTTTTTTTTGAAAAAAATAATAATTTACCTTTAATTACAGTATCATTTATAGTTATATGTATATATATTTAATTTTTTTTAATAATAAATTTCCAAAATACTTACTTTTTAAAACTCTATCAAATAAAAAAGATTTACCATAAATTACGACGGATGGAGCATTTATAATTTTTTTTATTTTTTTTTTTAAAATGAAGGCAAAATTGGAGATTATATTAGTGCTAGTGATGAAAATGCCACCCACTATTGTCGAAAAAATAAAAATAAATAAACAAAACCTCCAGCCACACAGTGATGAAAACACCACCCAATAAAGACGAATCTTGAGGACCATTCTCATTCGTCAATTTCCATTGAAGCTGACAATCAAATAAAACAAGAATATGAATTGTGTTGTGCATTTGAGAGATTATCCTCGGACGGAGGAGTGTCTACATGAGTCTGTTGAGATATTTATATATATTTGTGATCATCATTTATTGTTGTGATGGAACTGTTTTATCTTCAATCAAAAATTTTGAATTTGAACTTTGGATATGAAAAAATTTATTGGGAGTATGCCATGATTCTGACCCATAGTAAGTGACACTCATACTAATCTTCTGGTGGAAGAACCAATTACTAACCCAACAACGACAATCATTAACCCAAATATGCACTTAACGAGTTAAAATAATTTTTAATATATAAAAACTAAATCTCCATAAACTCAAGAAATGTATCAACAATTCAATCTTCTGGTGGAAGAACCAATTACTAACCCAACAACGACAATCATTAACCCAAATATGCACTTAACGAGTTAAAATAATTTTTAAATATATAAAAACTAAATCTCCATAAACTCAAGAAATGTATCAACAATCATGTGAAATTACTTTTTAGAACCTGAAAATCATTATACCAAAACTTCTAACTAAAGATCTAAGATAAAGGGATGCAATCTAAACAATAAAATAAATAAGAGTCTAAACATGTCTAGTCCAAAGAGAAGGAACTAAGACTAAGATGAATTCACATTAGCTTGAAAGAATTAGCTTGCCCTTGAATTTGACAAACAACGATCTCGTAACTAGGGTCTCTGATGAGAGAGGATAAGTGTTATGCCGAAAATTACCGGCTTAAAATATATTGAAAATAAATTGAAAAATAATTCAAAAATTGAAAATAAATCTAAACTCAATTAATTTTGAGCAAAATCAATTCTCGAAATTCGAAATGACACAGAGTCGCCACCTAATTTTTTGGATAATTAGGAAACCCTTAAAATATTTAAAA
>JAABOM020000092.1:1218598-1229725 GCA_011800125.2 Solanum clarkiae
CACAATTATGATATGTTCAATAATTTTTTTCTAAAATATATGCTTCTTTTTTCTTCAATTTATATTATATGAGATAGTTGACATTTTAAGAGTCAACTAATTTTTCTATCAAAAATTTTTATAATGTTTTAAATTATTAAAATAATTAAAATTTTATTTTAAAAAATATTTACCAAGTTTTCTGTTTGAATTGGGACAAAGTAAACATTTTAAAACTATTTTTTCAATTTTCTTTTTCTCCAAAATAATAAACGAAGGGAAATAGCAAAAAGCAAGGATATTCCAAATTCCCTTATTGGGATTTGGGACCTCAGAATCCACAGTTGACCATTTCAACTGCATCTTTTCCACTGGAGAAGTTCAAGCTCACAAGGAATGGAGATTAAGATGAAGATGAACGAAGCTTTGCCATATATCGGAATGGCTTCAACTCAATTTGCACAAGTGGGTCTAATGATAGTAGGCAAAAAGGCCATGTCCGCCGGAATGACCAATTACACTTTCGTCTTCTACTCCAATGCTCTTGCCTCACTGATTTTCCTCCCTTCTTTCTTCTTCTACAGGTACCCTTTCGTTTCAATTCAAAATAACCACAAAAAAGTTGTCATCTTTAATTGATTTGATTTGAATGTGTAGGTCAAATCGTCCACCACTCAATTTCTCACTCATATCTGGGTTTTTCTTGCTGGGTGTTCTTGGGTATGTAATTTCTCATTGGCGTATATGTGAAAAATTAACTGTTTCTTTCTAATTTTTGGTTATGGGTTTTCATGAAATTGTAGTTGTTCAGCTCAGCTAACTGGGTATGCTGGGATTAATTATACTTCGGCTTCATTTGCCTCAGCAATGCTCAACCTCATACCAGGTTTTACTTTCATACTTGCCGTCATTTTCAGGTTCTTCTTTTTCCTCTTTTCTCACTTTTGCTCCAGTTGTTTTTTTCTGAGTGGGATCACTCTGGGTATGTTGTTGCTCCAGTTGGTTTTGGAGTAGAATGGAGTTTAAGAAAGATAGACTAAATTACTTGGTACTCGTAAACATAGCGTAACATTTTATAGCTAGCATATCATTAAGGGGTAAAGTGAGAAGTTAAACAATATTCAAATATATAGATGTGTCATTCTATTTGGAACAGACTAAAAAGAGAAGAATGTCATAAAAAATGGAATAAAGGGAGTGTTGAGTAAGCCAGTTTATTCAATTTCAGGCATATGGTAAAACGGATCCTTCCGAACTGGAGTTGTTTGTAGTATGTCTTTTTTACTTGGTGTAGTTATGTTTTCGATGTTACAAACGTTGCAGTTAGTAGTGTGACTGTTTCTTTGGTTTCTATTGTTAGTATAATTGTTTTCAAATTCAATTGAATTCATGAACTGGAAAATTTATACATTGAACTAGAACAAAATGAAACTTTACAAAAATGTGCATCAATTTCCCTTGTTGGTGATCTTATGCGTTCGAGTTCTTTTCGACTTTTGGTTATGAAGAGTCAATTATAATATATGTAAAGTTAAAAAAGGATATACATACACATGCATATGCAACACCTGCAAGCAAACAACTTAATAGGTCATCAAGTTTTGGTAAACCGAGAAACCTGCTAAGGAAGCATTCAGTGTGGTCTTCTTTCTCTTGTAGACATCATGGACCTAATTGGATTCTATCAATCTCTTTTATCGCAAGAGACTGGAACAAATAACACATATACACTTTTTTCTTCTTTTTTTTAGGATGGAGAAATTAGATTGTCGAAGAACAAGTACCCTGATTAAATCCGTTGGAACCATTGTCTCAATTGCCGGAGCGTTCATCGCCACACTTTACCAGGGACCACAAATTTTGTCGACTTCCTCTTTGAAGCCTCAAAATTATCTTCATTTCCAGCAAACTGACTGGTTGATTGGAGGACTATATCTTGTAGTGGATTGTGTAGTGTCTTCATTATATTTAATTGTACAGGTGTAATAATAAACTCTTTGATAGTGACTCTTTCATTAGTTGAGAATCAACCCTAGACTGATATATTTTTACTTTTTACAGGCTTCTGTCCTTAAGAAATATCCAGTTGAGCTGATTGTGGTCTTCTTTTACTGCTTCTTTGCATCCATTCTATCAGCACTGGTGTCTCTGTTCATGGACAGGAACCTAAATGCTTGGTTGTTACAACCTGGTATGAGATTGTTCGCTGTTTTATACTCGGTAAGTAGGTAAATTTTGTGCATTTATATTCTTTTTGCTCATATCGTGAGTTTGTGACCATGCTAAGATATACATAGAAGATGTATTTGTAAGGCTCTGTTTGGATACTTCTAAAGGTAGATGATTCCTGTTCAATTGAGACTGGCATGGAATTACTTAACCTGATTCTAGCCCTCCGCGTGCTTGGTATCAGAAGTAGATTCTAGATAATTGTACATTTTCCTCTACCCATTCCCCTGATCTCAACTTGGCTCAGTTTGATCTTATTAGACCCTTATCAATTGCAAACTAAGGTACTGTCCGATTTTATGTTTCTGCTCTTAATCTCAGTTGGAGTGTTATGCAAAAGTGGGATCAAGTTTGGTACTACATTAGAGCACAGAGTGGTCGGATCAGGAAGTATGAATCTCTAAGGGCTACAAACAAAATAAAGATAGAGAGGGATAAGCTGCTGGTCCATAGTTACTCTGGTATGTACTGATTTTAGTGTCTGTTCGAAGAGTGGTGGGGAACAAGAGTGGTGGGGTCAGGAAGTGTGTGTTTGACATTCAGTTAACATGTAATGATAGGAAAGTGTCAAGGAGAATAAAATGTTGATTAAGTGATCAATAAGTAAATAAATACTTCTAACTTTTGAAGAGTTTCTTTCTTCATGGGATCTTCTTAAAGGGGTGGGTGGGGGTGGGGGGACCTAAATCTTTTGCCAACAAATTGCTTGAATTGTGAAAACGTCTTGATGTAATGTGCCTTGGACAATCATATTCACTGTGGTTGGAATATATTTTTTCTCGACGTATTCACTCCTTTATATACATTTTTTTTTGTCCGAAGAAGCATGATCTCTCTACCTACTACCTCAGAGGTAGTGGTAAGGTCTGCGTACACTTTTACTCTCCCCAGACCCAACTTGTGGGATTTTACTAGGTATGTTGTTGTTTGTTGTTGTTCCAAGAAGCATGATGTCTTTCTATAATTTGAAAATTCGTTGAAGTTATAACTTTTCATTTTATCCCTAATGATATGTTCATAGCCATAGAAATATCATGACATGTTTAAGACCACTTCTTCTAAGGGTACTTTTGGTCTATGTTGCGGGGATTCTTTACTTTCGATATTGTACTCATGTTGGATTCTCCATAAATATACTGCTTTTGGAGAATCCGACACACAACCGTTAATCGTCATGAAGAGTTTGGGCAACATAGCTTTTTTGGATATGTAATTGAAGTTTTTTTTCTTTCTTAAACCTCACGCCATTTAAGCACCACAATATAAAATGAAAGGGGGAAGTATATCCTAAGTTGCCCGGACTAAGGTGCAGGTGTGGATATAGAGGTCGGATCCTTCATGATCTAAATTTTAAGATTCAAGGGTATGTATCCAATTATGTACACTGGTCTGTAGATTCCGCTACAAATAATTCAAATATCTAAAAATAGAGCTTTAAAATATGGCTCAATTATAGTGGATTATTTGGAAAGGAAAGGAATGCACAAATTTTTGAGAGCAAGTTTGAATCTCTAATAAGTATCATGTATAAATGCATCTCCTTATTGTATTTTCTTATGTAACATGGCCATTGCAAATGATATAAAAGTTATGATAGACTTCTTCAGTTCATCGCACATTCAATTTTGATGTTGACCTGTAAATACCTTTAGATCACCTTCTGGTTGCGGATTTTTAATACAAATTTCTTTCAACGATGAAAAGACATATGCCTAAATTATGATTTCACCTTATCTTTTGTTTTAATGTCAGAAATCATTGTATTTATCTTGAATTTCTCACCAATATTGGTCAAAGCACCCAAAATTGATTGATCATATCTGGTATGGATTACACACCCACATCCACACCTATGTTGTGTTGACATGGGTGCGGCACCGAAAGTGACAAGTTTGCACAACTTAGAGTATATCACAAGTACTTATTGAAATCCTATACCAAAGTATTGAAATCCTATACCAAATTGCTAATAATATTTTGAATTACATTAAGTGCGTTGCTCTTCAATACTCCATTTTATGTGACATTTTTCCATTTTACTCTATCACAAAAATAATGTCTTTTTCTTTTTGGAAACTAGTTTATCTTAGCGTCTGTGGTTTAATTTTGATGACATGACTTGTTTGGACCCATTTGGTATATAGGTTCTTTCTTTTAGAAGTAAGGAGAAAATCAAAATATGTGGAACTCTAACCATCACTCATTTGAAAGAATAATACTGGTACTTTGCTATGTATTTGGCTGACACGTCAAAAGTTTGTAGTTTTTTAAATTCCTACCCGTTTGAACATCTTCAGATAAAATGGACAGGAGGGAGTAATGATTACTTCCAAAAGACTACTAAACCTTTTTCTATATTGGTGAAGACTCGGAAAGCTGCTGAAAAGAGATCCAAGACAATCAAAATAGTCGTCATAATCACTTGCTAAAACAAAAGATTTGCTTACATAACTTCTAAAGTTATTCATGTGTTATGGCATAAACCTGCGAAAAAGTAACTATGTTAGCTTTGAATTTGGTTTCTCTTTCTTTTGTTCAAAACATTAATCAATTAGCTTGGCTAGCAATTGGCCGTTTATGTTGGTTTAGCTTTCGCCTTCTTCTACTCTAGCCGTCGGCATTAATCCGCAGTAGTTCCCTTGAGAACACATTTCTTTGTTTTACCAGGAAGTCTGGGCTTATCAGTAATTATAAGGAAGCTATAATCTTTTGAGTATTGTCAATAGAGAAATCTGAATGTTTTTGTTTTTTTTTTTATATTTGCTCAGCATTGAGGGGTATCTCAGTTGCATTCTTCAGCATATCTCAAACATCTAACATGTATTTTGCTTTCCTTAGGGAATATTCGGCTCAGCATTTCAAGTCAGTGTGATGTTTTGGTGCATTCATAGAAAGGGACCTCTCTTTGTTGCTATGTTCCACCCTCTTGGAATTGTAATTGCTGCTGTATTGGGTATAATCTTCTTAGGAGATATTTTCTACCTTGGAAGGTAAGGTTATATTTCATTTACAATCTTACAAATCTGTTAAGTTGTTGGCAATCCAAATTGATAAAAAAAAATTCTATTATGAACTCTTGTCTCTCTCTCTCTCTTCAGTAATGTTGTAAAGTACTGTTTGCATGTGCCTAATCATCACCTTCGTTTAAGTACAGCTTGGTGGGTTCAATCTTAATTGTTGTTGGCTTTTACGCTGTGATGGGGGGAAAAGCAAAAGAAGATAAGGTGGATGAAGGCAAGCTCACAAGAAATATCAATTCAAAGGCCCCGCTCTTGCAAAAGGATGCAGAGACAAAAATTTAAGTATAAATAATAGGTACGCCTTCTATTTAGCAGCTAACTTTTTAAAACCAATATGGGTTACAATTTCTGCATATCTTGTGTTATAACTATGACACAACTCAACTCCAAAAGCTAGTTCATGAGGGGATGATTATCCAAGTCCACATAAGCAAACCACCATTCCATGCCTCAACCAATGCGAGACTCGTACCCACTCTAACACCCTCTTTCACTTCCAGGTGCAACTAGACCATGGACCGAAAACCCAAAGAAGGATGTACTTGACCCTGATACCATGTAAAGATAAGGTACCTGAGCCTAACTCAACCCCAAAAGCTAGCTCATGAGGAGAGGGTTCCCCAAGTCCATATAAGCAAACCATCCCAGTCCATTCCGCAACCAATGTAGGACTCAAATCTACTGTTAACATATGTCAAGTTACTGGAACGAGTATCTTACTACAACGTGCTTCACTGTGAAAGATGGTAAAATTTATCTCTACGTCTCCAAGGTCTTGGTAATTTATACTGAGCTCAAGAACGTTGTATCTTTAGTGCATGCAACTTTATCAACCTATAGGAGACGAAGAAAATGATAAAAGTTTGGGCTGGTCTGGCTGCGGTTTTCGGAGTTGTGGCTGTTGCTCCTTCTGCATCTGTATTCTCTGTGTAAAGCTGTAGACAGAGCTTCATATCCTGAGTAGGCTCTCATACTTGATAGAGCATACTCCACATGAACTAAGAGAAATAATAAACAATGGAATATTTGGTTAATGTATTCTCTTTCTAGCTTTTGCTCGCCAAGATTCCAGTAAATAACCAATATATAATGTTAGTTTAGGTGCACCTTGACGACTCAAGGGGTGGGGGGTTTGAATAGGATCATACCAAATTTCGTCACTCTTAAAATTTGCGCAACTCAACTGTGGAATCTGGTCCTTACGAGAATTCAGTTTAGAACACAAAAACAGTAGAGTCCATAATAGTGAAAGAAAACACCCGGCTCAATAGGTGCAAAAACCACGACCTATCTAGTAGTATTTAACTCCAAAATTCACTAAAATAAAGTGAGACGAAATTCAGATTACAAATCCTTGCAATATAAGACTTAACTCTAAGCCTTGATCTTAACCGTTACTTGACTGCTATATTCGCCACAACAAAAATGTTTCACATAACAAAACAACTAACAACCTAACAGTACTAGATGGTTACAACTCAAATCCCATTACAAGTGAATCCAGGACTGGACTGAATGAACTGAAATAACCACACAAGGATCAGAGTCTTCAGCGAGTTCTTCACTCTCAGATGATCAGTCTCTGTACTTTCAAGAACAATGAACTTCTTGAAAGCACTAAAACTGTTGCTCAATCTCTCAATTGTATGAATGAGCGTTTTCCTACAAAATAGTATACAATATACATTATTTACATTAGAAAGCATGTCAAGAAAGAAACCGCTTATTTCGAAGATTCTATCAAGTAAGGAAACTGAATCAAATCAGAGTTTTTTAACCGAGATGTTTTCTCAAACCGTCCAATTCGGCCATACACCGAATCCTTTTAGAACACAAATACTTTGGAAAGATCTTGTGATTATCCAGAATATATTGCACAAATAATAATGGAGATGCACACAGATATTTTAGCAACTCCAGTCACACCTTTCAGCTAATTATTCATCAGTACTAAGGACCAGGTTCTTTACACAATTTCTTCACAGAGTGCATTGTGTTTGTTAATCATCAATGCATCAATTTCAACGTATCGACACACATGTATGGACATCCTTGAATCACATGTTATTCTGGGACATGTCAGTCCTTCTCAGAGGAAATGTTGCCGTCTTCTTAAGAAGTTGTAGAATTTTCGTTTAGGGTTTGTATCCTAAAGTGAAGTGTATCATAGGAATATGTCCTTTCTGTTATATCTCTTCTTTTGGCATGTCAATAATTAGTATGATAACCATTGCGTGTTTTTTTGGTTCAATTCTAAAAATGAAATATATGAAACTGACACTCGAAGTTGTAACTTTTCATTTGTTAGAGGTTCTCGTGTTGTCTTGTATCCAAAAGATAGAAACGAGATCAAGCTTTAACACAGCATTTACTGGATGAAACAGTGAGGAGGCGATGCTTAAACACGGGTAGGCATTTTGGGGGTGTCAGAGAGATCAGTGGGGCGGGGGGGGGGGGGGGGGGGGGGCGGGGATTAGAAGTAGATCAGTAATTAACCATTTTGATAAGCCAGATATAGTTTAGGTACTGAAATCGCTCGAACTTCAGTGAAACAAGTTGCCTTTTTTTCTTTAAAAAAATAAAGAAAAGAGTATATCTCCTACTGCTCTGTTTTGGTTTTGGAAGCTTGTAGCATGTAAGCGGTAGCTAAATCAGTCCATTAGAGTTTGTTTAGTTTAGAACTGACATCCACCATAATTGAATCTCATCATTTTAAGCCATGTTGAATTTTTCTGCATAAACCCGTCCAGATAAAAATTCTATTGACTTCAAATCCATTGTGTAAGTGGGTGGCTCGTTTTACGTATTATACAATCTACAGGTCATAAGGATAAGATTTCAAAAGATGAGTTGAATAGAAAAGGTCATTTGGCCCACAGTGCAGAATTGGACTTCGTATAGATAACCCGTGGTGTCCAATGTGCCTACCATCCCAAGGAATTACTTTATTATTTCATTGAAAACATTGTACTTTTTAATTTAACCCTTGATTTTTTCCGAGCACAATTGATCTTTTCAAACCTTTGTTCTTCAACCTATCTGTGGCATGTCCTTATCTTCTTTTATTTCAAGGATATGTTCTGTTAGTAGAGAGGAGCATCAAGTAAATGATTAGCTGTGCTTTACCAAATGGATCACAAATTAATGTAGAGCTGAATGATATATTTTGGAACAGAACTAAGTCAGTTTTAAGTAGATGACTATTAGTAATCAGAAACAATATGCAGCTCGTAAATCTTTTATCTTGACGAAACTTATGATTAAGCTAATACAAGAATAATGCTTTACATTAATTGGGGCAAACAAGAAAATAGAAGCACATTCTTTCTAATAAATTAATGAATGATATATACAACAAATTCTTTTATCTATATGAAGATAAAGAAGACATTTATTCTTTTCTGTGTTTGGAAAAGGTGATGTTCGTGATAGCGTGATATATACATTTGAGTATTTTCGATTATGAATTAAATCTATATATTGATGTAACATGTAGTTGATCTTTCAAAATGTAGTTGTCCTTGACTTTATGTTTAATAATCTGAATTGAAGCGAAGAACTTACAAGAGGTTCCTTTTATAGAATTGATAGTGCTTGTCTTTTGATATTACTCAAAGAAGCATCGATTGTTAGAAAGTCAAACATGTCTGAATATATAAGACAGCTCATTCTTGCCTCTAAAAGAAAATTAGATAACTCACTAAAATGTTCAACGCCTCTGTGCAGGATGAGGCACTTTAAATGACTGTAACCCTCTTTTCATGTCAATGAAAGTATGCTCATGACTTGTTCACATGTCATTTTCTTTATAATATCTTCTCCTGAATTGTCAACAAAAGTCTTTTGTCCTCGATAACTCTCTCTATGCATGATGATGTTTATTTAGTTGATGCCCATGCGACTATATACTCTGGCCTGACTTTGCATTGTTTTTTCAAAGTCATACATGACTAAATATATAAGATATCTCATTCTTTACGCATAAAAAGAAAATTAGATAAGTCATTGTGAAATGCTCGACGTCTCTGTGCTGGAGGAGGCACTTTAGATGGTTGTATCGTCTGATTTCATGACAATGGAAGTATAATCATGACTTGTCCTCGTGTCATTGTCTTTCTAATAACATTATATAACGTGTCATTAAAAGTGTTTCACTCTCACTAAATATCTATTCGCATGACTGGACTATCTGAGGCGTGCACAAGCTGACACAGACACCACATTAATAAAAAGATTCTCTTTTCCTGACTGTTTATTTGATTGATGATGGTGCAACTGACTATTCGCTCTTGCCTGCTGGCAGAATGGAAGAAGTCAAAGCAAGTTGGCAAAGCATATTGTGGAAGTTTCAGACACGGAAGCCACAACCAAATGGAGGTCCTCATATACTGAAGTTTGTATAAAATTGTTGAAACATTCTTACACATGCTAAATATTGTTGTAAATGCAGAGCAGATAAACTTATTAAATGTAAAATAAGTCTCTGTAATGACTTGGTTTGTCACACTTTTTATCAGTGTTTATATTTTTATTATTATTATGATCAGCATTGTGATTTGTCCATCAATCTCGGATGGAGCCAAAGATTGACTATTTTTTGGCTTTGGAGTATGATGGAATAAAGCAAAATGACTCTTTAAACTGTCTGCGCTTCTTTCATTTGTGAAGTAGCAGTTAGTCAATACAACTTTCGACGCTCCTCATGGGTCATCTGGAAACAGTCACTTTATGTTTTTAAACATAGGGGTTAGGCTGCGTACATCCGACTCCCCCTCACCCTGCAATGAGCAGGAGCCTTTTGATGCACTGGGGTATGTTGTTATGTTGTTATTATTCAAACAAATTTATAAAAATATTTTTTTAATTAGAGTTTTGTATCAGATAGAGCTTTTTTGCTTGGAAACACCAATAACACAAAAAAACTAGCAACTTTAAATTTCCAACTTTTTCAATTCTTGACAAATCACCTCATATTTCAATAATAACGTCTCTTTGAGCTAAATACCAAAATCTAATACGTTTCGAGCTCGGATTTAATCTAATTCCATAAAAGACACTTAATATTTTTTTTTCAAATCTTTAACTTTCTTTAATTGGGATTTTATTTTTCTCTCTTCTCTCTCTTAAAACCCTAATTTGATTTGTCATCTTCATTCACTGATTCGACCATTGATCGGCCACCTACGGTGGCTGGTCAGACCTTTTCTCTTATGTTTGAACCCTTCCCTACTTTACCAATTGTAGCCAATTCACAACCTAACAGTTTGCCTAGTGAGTGTAGTGCTTAGTAATAGTAGTGTTAAAGGAAAAGAAAAAGCATACTCAGCTTTATTGAAACCTAATATTGTAGTTGTTGATCATAAAAATTTATCTCCGATTTGTAATGACCCACCGGGTTATTTCTATATTTATGTGGTTATGTTGCTCATTTGAGCTTATGTATAGTAACCTCGGACCTTTGTTACCAGTCGGAATTGTTGGGATGGTTATGGGTTGAATTGGTTGTATTATTTGAGTTTGTGAGTTAACAAGAAGTTATAACTGTAAAAATGAGATTTCTAATAAAGTCCTAGCAAACTGCTTCAAAACGAGATTTTGATGGTTTCACCAGTTCCAGAACAGCCGATTAAGGTTAGGAGGGTGGTTGGTCCAAGGGTGGAGCGTCCCAGTATAAATTTGAGTTAACGTTGCATAATGAGTTTAACTGGAAGCTAAAAAGTATTTTTCTCTAAAAACCAAGCTAGACGTGCTCAGAATGGAAATCTAATGGCGTGTGAAATGCCCCCAAAATGTACTTCGGAAATGTCCATAATCATAATTTCCATATATCTCAAAATACGTATATGATATCGATAATCCGACTTCATATTCTTGATCAAGGGGAAAAATTGAGTGGGAA
>JAABOM020000092.1:1229825-1253710 GCA_011800125.2 Solanum clarkiae
AATTTTGTCTTTGTTTCTTTTTCTTAATATGTGTGAAATGACCAACTAATTCACTTAATATGAAACAGAGGGAGTATTGATGTAATGTATATTTTCTATCTATTTTATGTTTTCTATCATTTATCTATCAATTTATAACTTTTTATTTTATTTTTTGAGTTGAAATTCAAATTGTGATTATAAACAATAAATAATAATATGTTAGAATTATTGAGATTGGACGGGTCCAGTTGGGTGGGTCATGATCCAACCCGAATTTTAACCCATTTGTACCCCACCCGTTTGAGCCCAAAGTAAGTTTGGACGGGTCATAACCCAACCCATTTTAACATTCTCAATTTCAACCCAACCTGCCCATTTAACACCCCTATGTATAATATACATATACTATACAAATTAGTGTATTGTATAATTTTTGTTGATCGGTCAAATGTATAATTGGCCTTATTTTTATATAAGTGGGATATCATTTTGGGATAATTTAAAAAATATACGAAAAAAACTAATTAATTTACAACTAGCCCATGTTTTATTTATATAAAAAATAGCCCCAAATCAGTAAAACTATACATGACTAGACAATATACCTTGTCAAAAGTTATTGATAGTATACACTGACTATACAATGTATATTACTTATACATGAATTATACGCTAAATATAAAGAATATACATGCCTATACAATGAAAGATTATTCTTTTTGTAATTATTTTTTACTGAAACGTCCCTCGATATATTATCCCTATTTGTTTTCCCTTTATATTAGTTTAGGCACGTTTATACATTTTAAGTGTGGTCTAGATATCAGAGTTAGCTGTCCAAAGAGGAAGAAACAGAATTCCACGATTAGAAAATATTTAATAGCAAAAATAATAAACATTATGTCAAATTTTTGTAAAAATCTGTATTAAGAAATTTACTTAGTATATATTTATTCAACATTCACACCATATTTACACTGACAGCTTCCTACTTAATTGAAATGAAATAAAGTATAAATTTAATTATATTTAAATTATACATTGCACACTCTAATTGACTCTTAGTTGCCAAATGCCTTTAGGAATACAAGAAAGGTTGCATTGATAGTATGGGCGTCTTTTAAAGTAAAGGATTTCTTATATTTGTTGAACTTGTTTTTTTATTTAATTAATAATCAAGCTGATTTTGAAATAGCAATTGTTAATTGGTCATAATCTGTACTGTAGACTAAAGAGATTATTTAATTTTAGGCTTAAGTCATAGGTATTTCTCAACTTTTTTCTATATTTTCATTTTAGAACCTAGTTTGAGAAAATTGTGCAGGATAAAGTCATACGTTAATCATAAAATGTTAGATACTCTTAGTTGTATTGGGTATTTTGCAAAAACCATATCAGTTTGATTGAAAGTGAATCATATCAGGTCATGTTATGAATATCTTTAAATTGTTTTAAATCAACAACTAAAATCGGAGAATATTTGGAGCACAAAATGATGATATGAGGACCAACTTAACACCTTTACTTTGCCTGTTTATGAACCGATTTGCAATCTTTGCCAAAGCTTTGAAAGTGAAATCAAAATAAAGAAGAAAGAACATATTATGGATGATCATAAATATGCGATTAATGTAGGAGGCACACAATTGATAAATCTTTAAATTATCAAAACACATATAAACAAATCAATTAAAGGAGAGTGTCGAAAATTAACGAGAAGTCAAGATTTTCGCTCCTTGGGGGTATATGTATAGATGATGGTTTATCATCATCAAAATAAAGATCAATCTAGGTCGAGATGGATGAAAAATGCTTCTGAAACTAACTTTTATGAGTTTCAAAATATAAATAACTAAACATACCATCAAAAAAAAATTAAAAGTAATTAATTTTTAATCATATATGAGTTTTCTATCAAAAAAGATTCAAATTCTTAGCATCGCCTAACTTATTGAAATGTACAACGTCATAAATATACCCTAGAAAAAGTTAAAAGAAACCCTTTAAAATAAGGATGTGGACAAACAAAGATTTGACAAGTATGATAAGAGCAGTTGGTTCCTCCATCTCATTTTATGTGACATAATGTATAAATAAATTTTTTTTTTTTAAATTTGTGATTTAAAATTATTCTTACATATTTGTTTGGCTGAATATCATTTCATTAAGAGTAAAAATAAAATTATAAAGGTAAATTATTTCCAATTAGAGTAAAATGATATTCTTTTTGAGATGGACAAAAAATAATTAAAAAACATAGTCTGCTGACGTTATTATTATTATTATTATTTTTTTACTAATAATAAATGAATAACACCTTTTGTCTTCTTTCTCCCCATTTTATTGCTTACGTACCATAGTTTAAACATAAATATAAGTGGAATTCTGATGTCTTAAATTCTTCTAATTTCTTTATTACTTAAAGTATCAAAACCAGCCAATGAGTACATTAACCTTGGATTCTTATGCCTTAATGATATCATCTCTATTTTCTTAAAGATAGATTGTGGAGATTAGGTCACAATCTTAATCTTTTTTTATTAAGTTTAATTTCTTTTATTTTCCTAATAATTTGTTAAATACCTAATAAAATTTTATTTTCTTTATTATGATTATAATAACATATAAAATAATTTTCTTTTCAACTTTTAAGGCGTTGAGCATGAGTCGAAACAAACCGTAATAAGTAGACAAATCATTAATTCAACTAAGTTTAAAAAGATACCACGGATCATACTTTCATAAACTAATTCTGCGGCTAAACAGAATTCATGATTTACTCCAAATTGTTCATTATATGTTGCCTATTGATAGTCAATTTAATGAATTAATCCTCATCAAAATAAAGTTGTATATGAGAAGTAAATTGTGTTACTATTTACAAATGATTTTAGACGTTTAAAATGAGGATAAAGGTAATTTAAAACTCGCTTAAGCTAAAATATATTCACATTATTCATAAATTAACTTTATTTTCACCCTTTCGCTAAGATTTGTGTAAACAATATATAAGTTGGATAATTTTCAAACTAAACTACAATTTTCAAATACTCACTCTTTTTCTTTTTCTAATTTTGAACTCAAATACGTACTCACTCAATTGTAAGTATTGTAGTAACTTTTTTTTTTCAAAAGAAAATTATAAATAATATTGGATAAATTTGGCAAGTGGATTATAAAGTAACATATATAGTCTTAGATATTTATGTTACTATATATTATTGTAATATACACTAAGACAATCATCCTTTTCTTTTTTTTCCCTGGGTGAACAAAGTAATTTGGAATAAAGAATTATGTTGGAATGGTGAGGTGTAATTGAAGAGACCTAATAGAGTTTCGAAACAATATCTTGTAGGACCCTGATTAATTTCAACCACAAAGACAAACCTTGTGGGTCCAAATATTAATCTAAACAACTTTAATACATTTTGGACATTATGACCATGGTTTCATACGTGTAAGAAATAATCCATCTAGGACAAATAATAAGAGATTATAATATTATTATCGTTAAGATCGTCGCCGGTTGACCAGGTAATCTTTCAAATGAGGATTTCAAATTTAAACCTTTACATATTTTTTCGATCAAATTCATCATACAAAATTTATCTAGTACGATTTACCTTTTCTATTATTATACTAAAGTGAAGATTATCATGTGGCGCATTAAAAAAAGAGTTCATTGTCAAGAAAAAAGGTATACTATTACAATATCATTAAATGTTATGTCCATCGTTTGGGTCACTACTCGAGTTGCTCCTTCTCTTCTAAAGTAGCTTGACCTTTATATGAAAGGTTAACTTGTTATATATTTGTATATAGAAAACTTCTCATTGCCTTTTCTCCATAAATGGGAGACAATAGACCAAATTAGCCTAAAAGCTAATTACATATACAAAGAGAGAAAAGAAAAAGAGGAATATTTGATAAGAGATAATATTATCATGGCTATAGTAGAAGATATTTTTCCATGCATGTCCATGGTGATAATAGAAATGTGCACTATTTTCTTAACTATAATGACAAGCACAGCCATGTCAAGATTAGGGATGAGCTCTTTTGTATTTGTGGTTTATACAAATGCTCTTAGCTCAATTATTCTTCTTCCTTGTTCATATTTCTATCATAGAAGAGACAAGTAAGATTTCATCATCATTTGATATTTTATTTTTGGTGATTTATTTTATAAATTAGATGAACATCTAGAGAATACTGATATGTGGTGATATTTAATTTTTATTTTTTAACTTGTTGCAGGATACAAGTGCCATTGTTCACTTTTCCAATACTTATCCGTGTATTTCTCCTTGGTTTAGTAGGGTAAGTTCTTCTTTCTCTCTTTTGATTATCATAACAACGATAACATATTAAATTTAATTTTAAAGTAGGATCTAAAAGAAATAAAATGTTCACAATCTTTATGGGATAGGGAGGCTACCTTTTTTTCAATAAAACTTACGGCTCTTTCTTTGTTGAGAAATAAAGAATATAAAACCATATCATTTCAAGGAGGTATTTAAATTCGATGAAGGCTCTTAAACTTACTCTCTTGTACTTTTGAATTAATGGATTTATATTTTAGTATTTATTTGAGATTTTTAGTGGTTTTATCGTGCCACGCACACATATTTATACCAACAAATTAAATATCAAAGACTAAGCTCGGTTTAACCTATTGATAATCTTCTCATGATTAATAACATTACTTACTCCCTAGGCTCCATTTTAATTTGTGGCACGTTTCGGTATGGCTTGTGGATCAATCCTTCCTCGAAAGATAACTTTTTGGGTTGAGTTTACGCTTAAAATTTGGTATCAGAATTGAATATCTGATAGTGTCCCTCGGATAGACTGTCTACGCCTTTAGACCAGATTCAGGTGTGTGTACAGGGGGGATGGGATGAAGAATAAATGCCATATCCTCGACTTCCCTAATATGACGTAGACAATCCTTTCTTCTTGAATTAGCGTTTGAGTTTGATTTATGCTCAAGATTCATTTAACACAATTACAAAAAAATTAATATTTTAAAGTTAAATTATTTTTAGATTGTCAAAAGTTAATATTAGTTTTTGAAATGTACTAAAATTCATAAAAATATATTGTATAAATTAAGACACGCCACGATGTTAACAAATTTGAATTTTATGGTGTGCTTACAGGGTTACAATAGCTCAGAACCTTGCATTTGCTGGACTAAGTTACAGTTCACCAATTGTAGCATGTGGCATGGCCAACATGGTCCCTGCTTTAACTTTTATTCTTGCTATATTTCTCAGGTTATTAATTTCTTCAACCATACATAATTTCCTCACATATTATTATATGATTTTTGTTTGATTGGAATCTCGAAAACTAGATACTACAGCCTTACACAAAGAAAAAGATTTGCTAGCTCCCACCTTTTTAATTATTTATTATTATTATTTTCCAGTTGATCAAAAAAAGAAGAAAACAAAAGGTGATGTAGAA
The DNA here is from genome assembly GCA_011800125.2 of Solanum clarkiae. Taxonomy (NCBI): domain Eukaryota; kingdom Viridiplantae; phylum Streptophyta; class Magnoliopsida; order Solanales; family Solanaceae; genus Solanum; species Solanum clarkiae. The sequence goes on from JAABOM020000092.1 coordinate 1,235,283, forward strand.
AGAGAGAAAATAACTAGTGGATGAAGTTTAATTTATTAATTAGATTCAAGAATCGTCTGTCTATGAATCTAATATGGTGGCCAAGAGTCAAATATATGTACATGGATCCACCTTGATATATATATGGGGCCATATCCAGCAGCAGAGAAAACGAATTTTTCTCTTTAAAAAAGGATGATATTAATTTTTATTTTAATATATTAAAAAATGCTATTTTTTTTTAAAAATAATAGTTTAATGATACAAATGTAATAATTTGATTAAGATCATGATTTTTATAATCATACAATTATTATGATAATATTTTTTAAAAAATGATTTAATAATATATCTAATTAAATTAGGTTACGAATTAAAATTTAAAAAAAATATTATATTTAAAGGTAGGAAATCAATTGATGTGGTGGGTTGGTACAGAGATGGACCTACTACTACCGACGTGCCACTAGGTTGGTTAGTAAAAATCAGTCAAACAATTCGTTCCAATGAAAAGTTACATGATCTCATAAGTGAAGTTTGAAGATGATAAAATATATGCAAACGTTATTATTATGTCATAAAGTTATATATATTTAGTGTAATCTCATAAGTAAAGTTCGAAGAGGATAAAACATATATAAATCTTACTATTACGTCATAAAGTTACATATATGTTTCCTAAGTAGTGTTTGATAGAAGATACAGATACAAAGAAAGAAAATATCCAGCAATTTCAACATGAAAGTTGTAAGTTCGAGTAAGAGATTAAAAAGAACGGAAGCTTCATTGCAAGGATAAAAAACATATGCTTTAAATTTGTGCTTAGATCTATAAAAACAAGTATCAAACAACAGACATATTCTAATCGAATTTAATCTTTGTGCACTAACAAGTTAGAAGAATTCTAATCACAATATCACGATTCATGTCAACTAAACATAATTTCTGGTAAATATTTTCCATGTATTAATTCTCCATTCTTTTCTTTTTTTTTTTTTATCTAATTAAGTTGTATATAATGATAGTATAAAGTGAATTTTATCCTAATAAGTTTAATTCAACCTATTATTGTTAATAATTATTCAAATTGAACATTTACCAATTATAATATTTTTAGGAAAATAAGAATTGATGTGAAAAGCCAAGGAGGCCAAGCAAGATTGATTGGTACCCTAATATCAATAGTTGGTGGACTGTCAATGACTTACTACAAAGGTGGAGTGGTGAAGCCATATTCCCCAACTTTTCTTCACCTAGCCAAATCACACCTCCTTGTTTTCACTTCAACACATGAGAATTGGGTTCTTGGTTGCTTCTTATTTGCAGCTGCTTCATTAGCTCTATGTATATGGAATATTATTCAGGTAACTATGAAGTAGATACTACTCTTTTTCCCAGAAACAGCCTCTCTACCTCTATGAGGTAGTGTTAAGGTTTGCGTACATTTTACCCTCCCCAGACTCTACTCGTGGGATTCCACTGAGCATGGTGTTATTGTTTACATGAAATACTATTCTTTTGCTAGGAAACAACCTCTCTACCTCTATGAGGTAGTGGTAAGGTTTGCGTACATTTAACCCTCTCCAAGCCCCACTTGTAGGATTCCATTGGATATGTTGTTGTTGTTTGTATGAAATTCTACTCTTCTTTGACTCCTTTTCTTTGGGAAGTTACTAGATATATACAGATTAGCCAATTAGTTTACTAGAACAACATATGCATGTACCTGTATATGTATGTATAATATATATATGTATATTTAATATAACATATGTACACAACTTATATATTTTATAAGCTAGTTGACCGAAGTATTTAGTAGGAAAGACACTTTTAATTGTAGTATATTTACTTATGTTTCATTTTTGGTCAGGTTGGAATTATCAGAAAGTACCCACATGTGATGAAAATAGTGTTTCTATATACTTTATTTGGGACGATACAATCAGCAATATTTGCTCTGGTGATGGAAAAAGATATAAATGCTTGGAGACTCGAGCTTGATATGAAACTTCTTGTTATCGTTTTAACAGTAAGCCCACTCAAGTGCACAAATTTTTTTTAAAAAATGTATTTTCTAGTCTATTACATATATGGACAAACTATATTAACATGGAATATTATGATTTGTTTATAAAATATAGGCAATTTTTGGCAGTTTAATACGTAGCAGTGTTCAAATGTGGTGCATGCGTTTGAAAGGACCTTCTTTTCCTCTATATTTCAAGCCAGTGGGAATTCCAACAGCTAGTGCTTGTGGCTGTTTACTTTTTGCTCATACTTTTCACTACGGAAGGCAAGTTTATTTTATCTATTTCTTTTTCTTTGTTAAGTAATATATACTGACAATGTCGAGGTGAGAATAAATAATCAATCTTTAGACTATCAGTATAGTTTAACTTATCATAACATGTTAATTACTTTTTATTTATTCATAGTTACTAATCCAATGCTTGTTATACATTGAATTATCAATAATTAATTATCTTTTAAGTGATCTGATTGCATAAACATTTATTTTGCAGCATGTTGAATGCATTTATATGTGGAATGGGTTATTACACGACACTATGGGGACAACTCAAAGAAGATGATCAAACAAGTAATAACATTAAAGGTGGCATGTTACCAACTACTTGTGATGAGAAAATTCCACTTTTGCAAGAAAAAGAAGATGAAGAAGAAGGAGATTCAAAAGTCTAAAAGATGTAAAAGTAATTAAGATGATGAAGATAAATAAATTGTAAGTGCATGCTAGGAATTTTGAATTGTATATATGTGTTGGGAGGAGGTATTTTTTCAAGCCTTCCAATGCAAGTTGAACAACGAAATTGTTGTTCAACTTATTAGTTTTCTATCTAGGTAGCTGTATAGAGATTACGCGGTCTTGTTAATATGTTGGATTGGTGAAATTTGGTGTATGTTGTTTTAATTTTTATCGCATTTGTAAATAGTGAGCATTGGTTTTGATGAGATCAATATTATGAGTTTGTGATTATGTATGTATATATATATTAGACTGTATTTTGAAGGTAGTTGAGTCCCTAGTAATCAACCTCTGAACAAAATAATTTAGTTTCCTAAAGAGATTTGAGATTATGAAATCACTTTCGTTAAAAATCAAGTAGCATCGGAATTAGGAGTGGCAAAATAGGTAAGTTATTTGGATATTTATTCAGATTTATCCATTTTAAATGAGTTAGATACCCAATCCATTTAAGATGGATAAAAAATGTGTAAAGCCCATATTTACCTATTTAAAAATGAGTAATTTAATGGGTAAGATGGGTTAAAGAGACTCATTCATAATGTCAACGAACTTTTTATTGGAAGAAGTTGGTGTGGGTGAAGGTAAGTAAGTTTTTTTGAATTTTTCAAAAATTAAATTAACTTTTTATTGGGAGGGGAAAAAATTTAATTATTTTAACATTTGGGGGTAGTGGTGTGGATCGATTGGTTTGGTTCAATTTTATACATTATTGGTTCGGTTTATGATTTTTTATTTTTAAATATACTAAACCAATAGCATATCAATAAAATAATTTTTGTCGATTTTCGATCTATCTATTTTAAGTTCTTAATGAGTCGATTTTCGATTTACCCGATAAGAAGATAATGATAATTTGTCTTGACAAACGTAGATGGAGTATGAAAGAGCAACTAAAGACTAAATACTAAAGTGAGTAACTAATCACTTAAGTACGGTAAAGATTAAAATAGGTAAAATACTGCTATAGTGTTCTATTACTATTAAATTACTAATATTTAATATTTACGATGGGATAAAATAGTAAATTATATCAATAACTCAATAGTAAAAATCAATATCGAACTGATAACCCAAATGATATTTTTTTCAAAATCATTAAAAACCCGATAACCTAATAACTCAATAACTATAAACCAATAACATTTTTATCAGTTTGGTTTATTGGTCGGTTCGATTTTTGCACACCCCTTGTCATGCGCCAGGAGGGTACCCAAGACGTGGCCGACACCTAGAGACTATTGCTAGTACCCAAGCGAATTACTGGGCCTCATCACATCCATTCAATTAAATAAACTCTACTAATCAGCGAAAAACAAAAGAAAGTAAATGGGCACATCTCATCTAGTTATCAAAATAATATAATAAAAGGCTAGTAGAAAGAACTAGCTCACAATCTTAACAATTAACATCCGACTCTAGTCTACGAAGCTTCTATCACTATCAAGTGGTGCCAATGACAGACCCATGACTACCTTAATCAAAATAAATCTAATCAAGTCTAACTCTAAAGCAAGATGAAATAAATATAATGAATCCTCCAAAGTAGGGGAGGCTCACCAATCAACTGAATGTTCTAGATCCTCAACGATGGGCCTATTGATGATCTTTAATCCCTGTATTTGCATCATAAAATGATACATCGCTGAGTGACGTCAGTATGTGGAATGTACGGTATGTAAAATAGCTGAATAAAACATAAATAGGTAGAATAATATAGAACAATATTAACTCAGAATAATCAACCATCAACATGTCAAATGTCTATCTAAAGCAAGAATAAGGAGTAGACAAGTGACCCATCAATCAATCAAACCTCATTAATCAAATCAGACTCAACTCAAAGGAACTCAACTCAACTCATCTCATCTCATCTCGACTCAGAGTACTCAAGGTGGGAACTTTTTGAGAGTTTCTCTTATCTGACAATAATCACTTATGAGCTAGTGATTGTATAACAAGCCATCATTGTTGCCACAACCATTCCGTACTTGCCAGGTAGAGAATGAATCAAAACCATAATGGATAATCCAAAATGGAGACGACAATCTACAAGCCCTTTATTGTTTCAGGAGTTCTATCCAGAGGGAACCTCAACATAATGTAATGTGATAGTTCTAATCCTCTCCTACGCTTAGCTACGTAGTTTAACAAGTGCGAGTTGGATTAACTCTTACTTTTTCCGTGCTCGATACTCCTCCCAAGACTCAGTGCTCATAAGACAATCCATCCTAATCAAACTATCTCAATCAAATCATCTCAATCAACCTCATGGAGACACTATCATTCAATAAGTCTCATAGAGACTCTATATCCACATCTCAATTAATAGCTCAAGACTTAGAACAATCATTAGGGAACAATCGAATAGACAAATCATTGAAGTTCATTTATGGGGACTTACAGGACTATCAAGTTCTATCAATATATCATCATTCTCATATCACAATCACAATCGACATCCTCAAATCAAGGCTCTAGACTCAATCCCTAAGTTCATTCTTACATAATTTCAAAAATAATTATGTAGGGTTATACAACATCACATGAAAAGTATTCAAATCAGGAAAACAAGTTTATGATGATCAACAACATAAGAAAATACATGCAATTAATGTAAGTTTCAAGAAAAACCATCAAGAATCATGTACGTAGACTCATTAGACTTTCAACTCTTCTATGACAATCTATGGGGGCACATGAAAGAATAATTTCATGCTTTTAGTTTAGCCTTACATACCTGGGGTGAAACTTTAATGATCAATCTTCAAGAATTCTCCCTTGAATTCTCCTATCTTATGTTCTTTTCTTCTCTTCTCCAAAACCCTAACTTTCTCCAAGACTTAGTAATGACTTATTATGGGATTTTAGATCCTTTTTACACTCAAAATTACCTATATTGATCGTGTATTGAGTTTAGGTGGGGTTTGAAATAGTCCAGAATGTCCTTCACAAAAACTAGAAAAATTTCAACTTCGGAATACCAGTCGGCGAAGCAGACCGCGCGCACACTAGTACAATTTTTTCCAAAAAATTTTTGAATGAGTTTTTTCAATCCCATCAGAAATTTTATTAGAAGAATAAGTCAAATCCGTGGCAGGGACGTGATGCGCCTTTATCGCGCACAAACACTGGATTTTGTTCTCGGATCAAAAAATTATCTTTTGATCCGATCACTCTAAAAATCGACTGAGACTTCCTCTCAATTTTTCATGTTGATCGCATATCCAGTCTCGAATTTGCGAACATAGCACGGGAATACGTATTACGCGCATACCTCTCCTCTAGAGGTATTTCAATAATTTTACCGGGTGTTACATCATCTCCCCCTTGGGATTATTCGTCCTCAAATGATGAGTAAAGGTGGATATCAAGGCACGAATAGGCTTAAAACTCATCTCAACATTCACATCTATCAATCAAACTCTCGACTCTTCCTCAATCATCAATCAACTCTATTCGAACTCAAGAATAGACAATTAACCTCAAGAATAAATCAATCAATTTAGTTAAGGGTAAGGAAATTACTTTCAACATTCTCATCATTAGGCAAAAATAGGTGCGGATATTTTGCTTTCATCTCTTCCTCAACTTCCCATGTGACTTTCTCAACGAATTGATTTCTCTACAGGACTTTGACTGAGGCTATCTCTTTGGTTCTCAATTTGCGAATCTGACGATCAAAAATTTGGACTGGAATCTCTTCGTAGGATAAGCTATCCTTCACTCTAATACTCTCAACAAGGATCACCAAGGAAAGATCTCCCAAGCACTTCTTTAGCATCAAAACGTCAAATACAAGATGAATACCGTCTAACTCATAAGCAATCTTCCCAATCCTTTTTACAATCTGATAAGGTCCACTATAGCGAGGGTGACACTTTCAAGTATACCCAATCATTTACCTCAAACTCCATGTCTCTTCTCCTCATATCAGTGTAGGATTTCTAACGATTTTGTGCAGTCTTCGACCTCTCATTAATGACCTTAACCTTCTCCATTGATTGATGGACAAGAATAGGCCCAATCAACTTTGCTTCTCCAACCTCAAACCATCCAATTGGTGATCTACATCTCCTCCGATACAAAGCTTCATAGGGATCCATTTGAATGCTTGCATAATAACTATTGCTATGAAAATTCAATCAATGGTAGGTGATCATCCCAATTTCCTTTGAAATCAACAACACATGCTCTCAGTATATCCTCTAACGTCAGGATTGTACGCGCTGCCTGACCATCTGTCTGTGAATGAAAGGCTGTACTCAGATTCACTTTAGTATCCAATCCTTTTTGGAAGGATCTCCAAAATTGGGAGGTGAATTGAGCTCCTCTGTACGAGATAATGGCATGGGAACTCTGTGCAACCTCAAAATCTCTTGGATGTACAACATGGCATACTCCTCCGCAGTGTTGGTTGTCTTAATTGCTAAGAAGTGAGCCGATTCGGTCATTCTATCCATAATCACCCAAATCGTATCATGTTGCTTTCGAGAACTTAGTAGACCATTAATGAAGTCCATATTGATCATCTCTCACTTCCATTCAGGAATCTCAAAGTTCTGAGCCAATCTATATGGTCTTTGATGCTCAACTTTCAATTGTCAGCAATTCAGGCACTTTAAACGGACTCAGCAATATCCCTCTTCATTCCACTTTACCAATAGACTTCTCTCAAGTTGTGGTACATCTTGGTAGAGATAGGATGAATGGAATAACTAGATCTATGGGCTTCATCCATAATCCTCTCTCGAACACCATCAACATTTTGAGCGCACACTCTACTTTGGTATCTCAACACTCCATCCCCCCCTTTTGGAGAAGACCATCACCTTTTGTTTGTGGACAACCTCCTTCAATTGAAGTATGATAGGATCTTGGTCTTATTTCTTTCACCTATGCAACTAAGGATGAAGTACAGTTGTTCTAAACATTAACTCCTTCCTCCTCATTCTCCTCAAGTTGAACTCCCAATCGAGCTAATCAATGCACTTCTTTAGCTAGCTCCCTCTTTCGTTCCTTAACATGGGTTGTGCTATCCATTGACAACCTGCTAAGAGCATAAAATATAATTTCAACTTTACCTGGATAGTAGAGAATGCTTATGTCATAATTGTTGAGCAACTCCAACCATCTCCTATTTTGCAGGTTGAACTCTTTCTGACTAAAATACCACAAGCTCTTGTGGTCAGTGAACACAATCACATGCACTCCATACAAGTAATGGGGATAGATTTTAAGTGCAAGCACCACCGCTGCCAACTCGATATCATAGGTTGGATTGTTCCTCTTATGAACCTTAAGTTGTCTGGAAGCATAGGCTATCACTTTCCCTCTCTGCATCAGCACACATCCCAATTCAACTCTCAAAGCATCATAATAGGTTACAAAGTCCTCTGTCTTATCGGGTAAAGTTAAAGCTGGTGCAGTAGTCAGTCTCGTCTTCAACTCTTGAAAACTTTTCTCACATTTGTTGGACCCTGAAACTTAACCTTCTTCTGAGTTAATTTAGTCAATGGTGCGGATAAGGAAGAAAATCCATCAACAAATCGATGATAGTAGCCTGCCAACTCCGAAAGACTTCTTATGTCAGTCGGAGAGGTCGGTGTGGGCCAGTTCTTAGCCGCTTCAATCTTTTGGGCGTCCACTCGAATACCATAACTGGAGATAACATGGCCTAGAAAAGCCACTGATTTAAGCTAGAATGCACATTTCAAGAATTTCGCATACAACTCATGGTCCTTAAGTGCCTGGAGGACAACTCTGAGGTGATTTGCATGCTCCTTCTCATCTCTTGAATACACTATAATGTCGTCAATGAACACAATCACAAACATATCAAGGTATTGTTTGAATACCCTATTCATCAAGTCCATAAAGGCTGCAGGTGCATTCGTCAACCCAAAGGACATGACCAAGAACTCAAAATGGCTATATCTAGTCCTAAAGGATGTCTTTGGAATATAACATTCCCTTACTAGCCAGATCTGAGGTCTATTTTTGAGAAACAAGAGACACCCTGAAGTTGGTCAAATAAATCAGCTATCCTTGGGAGAGGATACTTATTCTTTATGGTGACCTTGTTCAGTTGACTATAGTCAACACAAATTCTTAGACACCCATCTTTCTTTCGCACGAATAGGACAGGAGCCTCCCAAGGAGAAATGCTCGACCTTACAAAGCCCTTTCTAACAAATCTTTTAATTGTTCTTTCAACTTTTTCAACTTAGCGGGGGTCATCCTATAAGGTGGAATTGAGATAGGCTAGGTATCGAAAAGAGCATCAATCCTAAAGTTAATCTCCCTATCAGGAGGGACTCCGAACAGATCCTCAGGAAATAATTCAGGAAACTCATTCATAATCGGGATGGACTCAAGAGTAGGAGACTCAATATCATCAGATTTAACTCTTACAAGGTGGTAGATACAACATTTAGAAATAAGCTTTCTAGCTCTAAGATATGAGATAAACTTTTCTTTAGGTGCAACAGAATCACCCTTCCATTCTAGAACTGGTTCATTTGGGAATTGGAACTTAATGGTTCAGGCTCTACAATCAATGGTGGCATAACAAGCATGAAGCAAATCAATGCCAAGGATCACATCAAAATCAGTCATCTCTAACTCAACCAAATCAATGATCGTATTCTTATGATAGATAGATACTACACAAGTTCTATAGACTCTCTCAGCTCAAATAGACTCACCCAGTTGAGTAGAAACATCAAAGGGTTCAAGAAGACTCTCAGGGGTTCTATTAAATCTACTGGCCACATTAGGAGTTAAAAAAGATAATGTGGCATCAGGATCCATCATAACATAACAATCAAGAGAAAAGACTCGAATCGTACCTATCACAACATCTAAGGAGTTCACCTAATCATGACGACTATGCAAACTATTTATGGCTCCGCTTGCGCCTGACATAGTACCTCTCTGGTTTCCTCTAGCTAGCGGGGCTGGTGCAGTAGACTGAGCCCGGTCAACCCACTTTGGAAACTCTCTCTGATAGTGACCCGCTTGCCCACACTTGTAGCATATATCACTCCCCTAGCATTTCCCCAAGTGCAATCTACCACACTTACCATATGCTGGCTTACCCAGTGAACCTTGAGCCATACTGGCTTGTGATTAAGATCCATAGGCTCCAACATTCTAGGACCTCTGATTATTCCTGATTCTAGGTACAAGGACACTAGCAGATGATAGTGCTGGCCCCATCTGAAATCTGCTTCCATTACCCTTTTTTCCAACCTCATGGCTGGATGTTTTATCCTTCTTACTTCTGAACTCCTCTCTATCATGCTGCCTCTTCTCATCAACTTGTTATATAAAGGTCATCAGTCTCCGAATATCTATATCACTCACAAGCATTGCTCCCCTCTCATCTCTCTTTGACCCTCTGTTCAGCCCATCCACATACATTCATATTCTCCCCTTCATATCAACAACTATGTGCGGAGCATATCGAGATAGTTAATTGAACTTCAACCCATATTCTTGCATAGACATAAAGCCCTGTTTCAGATTCAAGAACTCTCTTACCTTAGCCTCTCTTTGTTCTCTTAGGAAGAAGCACCCCAAGAAAGCTTCCTCGAACATTGCCCAAGTCAACAATGGGACATCCTCTCCTCTACTCTTCTTCCATTAGTCGAACTATAGTCTGGCAACACCCTTGAGTTGGTAAGTAGCCAGTTCAACTCTGTCAGCATCAGCCACATGTATCACTTGTAACACTTTCTGAAGCTCCTCCACATAGTTCTCAGGATCCTCAGTGGATGCAGACCCTGTTAACTCAGGCGGATTCATCCTCAAGAATTCCTGGACTCTAGATGTGTCATGTCTATCCTGTCTACCCGCTCCTTATATCGCAATAGGTGCTATGATAGCCTGGGCTAAAGTTTGAATAGCCCGGTGTATCTCAACATTGGAACCTCATCTTGTGGGGGTTGTTCAACAGGGACAGCTAGTTCCATGGGCTCCTCATGTCCTTGAGGTTCAGGTGGGTCAACATTCTGTCTGGCGGGACGTCCTCTACCTCTGACGGCTCTTCTGGGAGGCATGATCACAACTCTGTAACCCGCAGGCATGATCACAACTCTATAACACAAGCATGAATTAGAAGAGGACTCTTCGTAGAGCATAACTATATAGCACGATCTAGAATATGAAAGAAGTGAAATAATTCCTAAATGTCCTATAGCCTCCAAATTATGTATGTGGAGCTCTTCACACCAATATAATAAGGACTCTACTAGACACGGTCTCATAAACTCCCTAGGGCTCTTGAACTCATGCTCTGATACCAAGTTTGTCACGCCCCGAGAGGGTCCCAAGATATGGCCTGCACCTAGAGACTATTGCTAGTCCCAAAGCGAACCACTTGGCCTCATCACATTCATTCAATTAAATAAACTCTACTAATCAGCAGAAGGCAAAGGAAAGTAAATGGACACATCTCATCTAGTTCTCAAAATAATATAATAATAAAAGGCTAGTAGAAAAAACTAGCTCACAATTTTAATAATCAATATCCAACTCTAGTCTATGAAGCCTTTATCACAATCAAATGGTGTCAATGATAGACCCATGACTACCTCAATCAAAATAAAGCTCGCTAATCAAGTCTAACTCTAAAGTAAGATGAAATAAATATAATGAATCCTTCGAAGTAGGGGAGGCTCACCAATCAGCTGAATGTCCTAGATCCTCAACGATGCGCATGTTGATGGTATCTAATCCCTATATCTGCATTATAAAATGATGTTGCGCTGAGTGACATCATTATGTAGAATTTACGGTATGTAAAATAGCTGAATGAAACAAAAAAGGTAGAACAATATAGAATAATATCAACTCAAAATAATCAACCATCAACATGTCAAATATATATCTAAAGCAAGAATAAAGAGTAGACAAGTGAGCCATCAACCAATCAAACCTCATTAATCAAATCAGACTCAACTCAAAGGAACTCGACTCAACTCATCTCATTACATCTCATCTCATCTCGACTCAAAGTACTCAAGGTGGGAACTTTCTAGGAGTTTCTCTAATCCGACAACAATCACTTATGAGTCAATGATTGTACAACAAGCCGCCATTGTAACCACAGTTATTCGTACTTGCCAGGTAGAGAACGAATCAAAACCATAATGGATAATCCAAAATGTAGACAACAATCTACAAGTACTCTATTTTTCAGGGACTTCTATCCAGAGAGAACCTCAACATAATGTAATGGGATAGTTCTAATCTTTACCTATGTTTGGCTACGTAGTTTGACGAGTGCGAGTTCGATTAACTCTTACTCTTTTGGTACTCGATACTCCTCCCAAGACTCAGTGCTTATAAAGCAATCTATCCCAATCAAACTATCTCAATCAAATTATCTCAATCAGCCTCATGGAGGCACTATCACTCAATCAGTCTTATAGAGACTCTAATCAACTCATCAATGCACATCTTAATCAATAGCTCAAGGCTTAAAATAATCATTAGGGTGCAATCGAATGTGTTCTGAAGTTCTACTAACCTTGGGACTTTTGATCAAACTTGTGGTTTCGGGATGGTGAGCTCACTGAGGATGGTGCATAACTCTAAGATATCTTTTGGAAGTATGACTTGTCTCCCTTACTCTGCATAGGCTGATTAGACTTGATCCTTGCTAACTTGGCCTTCTAGGGTGCAATCGAATGGACAAATTATTGGAGTTCATTTATGGGGACTCACAGGACTATCAAATTCTATCAATACATCACCATTCTCACATCACAATCATAATGGACATCCTCAAATCAAGGCTCTAGACTCAATCCCTAAGTTTATTAATGCATGCTTTCAAAAATAATTATGTAGGGTTATACAACATCTCATGAAAAGTATTCAAATCGGAAAAATAAGTTTACGATGATCATCAATATAAGAAATTATATGTAATTAATATAAATTTCAAGAAAAACCATCAAGAATCATGTATGTAGACTCATTAAACTTTCAACTCTTCTATGACCATCTGTAGGGGCACATGAGAGAACAATCTCATGTTTTTAGTTAAGCTTACATATCTAGGGTGAAGTTTTAACGATCAATCTTCAAGAATTCTCCCTCGAATTTTCCGATCTTACGTTCTTCTCTTCTCTTCTCTTCTCTCAAGCCTTAACTTTCTCCAAAACTTAGAAAGAATTTAGAATGAGATTTTAGACCCTTTTTATGCCTAAAATAACCTAATTTGGTCGTGTATTGAGTTTAAGAGGGGTTGGGAATAGTCCGGAATGCCCCTCTTAAAACTTAAAAAAATTTCAACTTCGGAATACCCAGTCCGCAACGCAGGCTGCATGCGCACCAGTACAATTTTTTCCAAAAATTTTCCGAAAGAGTTTTTCCAATCTCGTCGAATTTCTTTTAAAATAAGTCAAATCCGCGATAGGGGCATGACACACATCTGTCGCGCACAGACATTGGATTTTGTTCTTGGATCGAAACATTATCTTTTGATCTGATCGCTCTAAAAACCTATCGAGACCATTGTCCCACTCTATTTTTTATGTTGATCGCATATCGATCTCGGATTTGCGAACGGAGCATGGGAAGACGTGTTATGCACATACCTCTCCTCTAGGGGTATTTTGATAATTTTACCAGGTGTTACACTCCTATTAGGGATGGGATTGTAAAATATATATATATATATATATATTAAAAAGAAATTACATTTTTTTGGATGATAATTACACGAAAGTTGTGATCTTTCTCATATTAATATGACGTATATCTTAAAATGCTAGACAAACTCTATATAGTTTGGCTCTTGAGAAGCGAACCGTAACAAGTAAAAAGTGAACAGAGAGAGCGAGTCTACAATTTCCAGACTTAAAATTTCATTTATCTACTTGTTGGGTTTCTGGGTTGCATCCCCATGTTTTAGATTTGTAGTTAGATTTTGGCACAATGACTTTCAGCTTTAGGAATTGTTTGTTATTGATTAGATTTTTATTTGAGTTTATGGAAACTTAACTAGTTTGTTATTTAAACTTGCTTCCATAAGTTTAAATTGCCTAATTTGTACGAGTTCAGTTTGTCGGGTTGGAGTATTGGATCTCCCACGGGAGGGTCAACTGGATGCCATTTACGGCCCATTCAGGATCGTGACAAAGTTTATATAGTTTGACTCTCAAAAAGTAAAATTTAATGAGTAAAAGTGAACGGAGGGAGGGAGTATACAGTACTAATAAGTGCTTACCCACTATTAGTAGCCAAACTTAATCCATGTGAAACCAATTCCAGGCAAATGAAAACACAGCATGCCATAACTAGCATCATATTTTCCATAGCCAACTTTCATTTATTTAGATTTTTGTTACACACTTACATTACTAGAAAAGTAAAGTCTACTTAGACTTTCTGCGGGTACTTTTATTCATTAAAACTGTATACTATGTGATAATTATTTCTGCCACAACAGGTCATGAGTTCTTTATGCCCCAATGAGATAAGCATCAAGATCCTTTAAGTTCTTGACAGCAAAATCTTTGATGATTTCTGGATCAGGAATGTCATCACTTGCCCTTTCAAATTCACAACACCACTTAACCAAACTTCCATCTCCCTTTGGAGTTACAGTAAGCCTTCCCTTGAAACTTTTGTAGTATTTCATTGTTTCATCATCAAAAATAGAATAAACCAGTGTTTTGTTTTCCTCATCAACTGACTCTAGCTTCTCTTTTGAGAATGTCACCAATGGAGACCCTATATGACAAATTAAATAATGAAAGTTATACTGATAATAATTAACAATTTAAAATTTTTTAAAAACATATAAAAATATTCCGATTTAAAAAAAATTGATTAACTCTCGAAATTGCAATGGTACAACATAAAATTGGAACAAAAGAGTACTTTTTAAAGCTAAAAAATGTGAAAAATCTATAAGAACCAAAAAAGGTGTCCCAATATGTTATTTAGGGACTAGAAATGTCGGTAATTACCATGATACCATCCATAAAAAATGAAATAAGTTAGTTATCGGTTACAACAAACAACAACAATAAAATACCCAGTGAAATTCCACAATTGGGGTCTGGGGAAGGTAAAATGAACGCAGACATTACCACTACCTCATAGAGATAAAAAGGCTGTTTTTGAAAAATCTTCAACTCAAATATATTAGCCCCAAAAGCATAAAATAATACTAGATATACAAGGACGATTAAAGTGGAAAGTAATTAGAAACTCATTTATATGTTACAACAGGTTAATTAAAACGCGACCAAACTACTGTTTACCTTCAGCATACTTAATCAATCGAACAGAACCAACAGACTTTCCATCACCTTCAACAACTTCAATGCTCTTGTATTGATTAGGGAATGCCTTAGGGAACAGATTTGTGGAGTCCCTAATGCTATTCCAAAATTTGTCTGATGGACTTTTCACCTCAACTTCAACATCAAGCTTTCCTAAATTGGATGACATTTTTTTTAATTAACAAATTAATTGAGAGACTATATATTTCTTGATGGGGTGGAGTAAAAGTACTTTAACAATCAACTATATATATAGTAAGTAGTGACCTCTTGGTGAATGTGAATTAATTGTATTTTTTTTTTTCATTTAAAATCTAGCTACTTTCTACTACCTATATTGTGTTGTACTAATTGGTTAATTAATTACAAACATACGAATGTAGTTGAATGTTAAATGCATTTACGGTGAAGTTGTATGAGAAGTAGTTGGTGAATATAATGCATTAAACATGGTCTCTATACTGAACATGAAGGATATATATAATAATTAGTACCGATAAAAGGGAATAATTACATGACTAGACAAATATATGATATATATATATATTTACATTATATCACTATAGTTTGAAAAAACTACAATTTATAGCTATAGTTAGGGTTTTGTTGTTATAGTTTGAGTTTTGTTGTTATTTTCTCTCCCCTCTCTTCCTCTCTCTCGCCTCTCTCCTCTCTCTCTTTGCAATTCCTCGCCAGCTATATAATTATATATATACTAGCTGCATATATACAATTATTTTGGCAAATATACATAGTCAATTCGGCAGATATACATATACAATTCGCCTCTCTCCGCTCTCTGCCCTCTCTTGCTCGCCTCTCTCCTCCCTCTCTCAATTCCTCGCTTGTCAGATATACAAATATATATGTATATTGGTTACATTTACATAATTAATTTGACAAGTATACACATACAATTTGATAAATATACATATACAATTCATCTCTTTCCTCCCTTTCTCAATCTCTCTCGCCTCTCTGCTCCCCTCCAGATCACATAACTGAGATTATACCGTGTAATTATGTAAAATATAGTTATTTGACCATATTAAATTTCAAACCTAAACTAATTATAAAAATTCCCAAAGTAATAAGAATAACAAATTACTTCTTCTGCCCTAATTTATCAAATGGTTTATTTCAATGCATGTGCTAAAGCGTTAAATGACAGAGAATGACATAAGGTAGAATTATGTTATCAAGTGTGGTTGGGTGGACATAGGTTGGAACTTTATTTATTTATGAGTGAAGATATAAAGTCATTATTGATGTTGTCCCAAATTTTTAAAAAGACACCTCGATTTTAGTTTCTTTGTAAATAACCCATTTTGATATATTTTCTCATCTATGGACCTGTGCGTGAGATTCACCTCCTTTTAATTAATTAAATTAATTTAGAACATGGATCAATCCAACCAAAACAGTTTCAAAACTAAAAATTTTTGGTTATGCTTTAACCCATACAAAATTCTTTGGTTAAACTTTAAAGTTTTAATCAATAAAATTTAACCCAAATTCATGGGTTTTTGTTTGGTTGCTTTGTTAACTCGTGGGAGCTTGAAAATTTTCGTGTTTTGCCGGCTTTCTTCACCGAAGTTGGTGTTAGTTTGTTGGTTTAGTGGGTCGTTTGGGAACTGTTGGTCGGACTTTTTGGTGTAGCAAAGGAGAAGAGGGACAGATATGGGTTTGGTTCATAGTTGTATGAGCTTGAAGCTCACTAGCTTACTGGAGATGGCAACGGGGAAAGGAGAACAATGAGGTTGTTTGGCAGCTGCTATGAGTTGGGCGGAGAAGGGTTTGAGGCTGCCAATTAGTGGTGGCTCCTTGTAGCTAACCCATAAAATTCTAACTCAAATTTATTATTATTAGCAATTTAGATTTTTTTTAAAAGAATGTGTTCACTATTCTTGAGATTTCTCAAATTTAAAAGAAATAACAACAACAACAACAACAACAACAACAACAACATACCCAGTAAATCCCACAAGTGGGGTCTGGGGAAATTTAAAAGAAATAATTAAGAAGAAATTAAATCTTGGACGATTTTACAAATTGACTTCTTGAACTAGAAATTAAATCATATGCTTATCCCTTTGAGTTAGTTTCATTAGAGAGTACTTATTTTTCTATATATATATATATAAAATTCTTCGACCAAAGGTTTTTTTTTGAAAATTTGAGGAAGATGACATATTTAAAAATAAAATAATTAATTAATAGAGAAAATAACTAAAACATGGCACTTTTTAACTGATTTTTGAAAGCAAAATGAGAGCTTCACGCACGTCAGCATCGTGCTCACAAACATAGATGAGAAAATAGATCAAAATGGAGTATTTACAAAGAAACTAAATAGATTCATAAAATAATAGATCGCCCACAAAGTTAAAGTGTCTTTTTAAAAATTTGGAACAACATTAGTGGTGAATTTATGTTTTCTCTCTTTATTCATTTATATACCGATTAAAAGGTTGGAACTTTATGATATACAGGGGGTTGTCCATATTCAATGGGTAAATTCTATTGGCACAAAGTGTTTATATTAAACAACTGTAATTTATCATAGTTGAATAATTAAAGAGTATTTAATCATTTAAGAAAGTAAAAACATAGTATTTATTAATTGACTATAAAAAACTAATAATTTTGTATATTTCAATACATATTATACATTTATTTATTTAAAGTAAACATCTAATATGAACGAGTTTTATTTTAAATTTTCCTATGGGTGGCAAGCTGCTATTAAATATTGATGATGCCGAATAAATAGTTTCTAGTTATTGACAGCAAAAGCGTAGAATTTTGCAGTTGGAAGTTGTTCTATTTTTAGGAATTTATCAAGCAAATTGTTCATAAGAATCGTTTGAAGTACCATTAGGATGTAAACTACATGATTAGTAAATAATAAGTCGCTAAAACTAATTATTTATAAAATAATATTGAAGTTACTAATTAATACTAAAAACTTAAAAATTATTTTTATTACAGTAAAATCACTAAATTGTATGTTAATTGCCAAGAAAATACAATTCACCAAAAGTCTAATTTTGGGTGCCAAAAGGTAAAATGTTATCGACGCATAAATATTCAACATGCATATGCCATGTGAAAGAAAATTATTAACAAATTCACATTATTTGGAGGATCAAAAATACATCTAAATTATTTTAATTTTTTTAGTTTCATACATAAACTGTTATTGTTAGACCCCGTAATTATCTAAATGGGGGTCAATTGCTCATTCGAAAAAATTGTTGTGATTGAAGTGTATTTTAAATTTTACTAATTTATGGTGCGTGAGTATGGAATCAAGTGAACTTTGCGGGTAAAAATTTAGTTGAAGTCGGAAGTCCTTAATTGGATTAAAATAGAAA
>JAABOM020000092.1:1261237-1273919 GCA_011800125.2 Solanum clarkiae
TATATTGTGAAAACTTCTTATCCTCGTCTATTTGTGTATTCGTTCCCATCTTCTTTGGTATGGAACTGCTGAAATGTATTATGTGTTTGACAAGTGTAGTTCGTATAAGTATGATGATGGCCTCTGTATCCACCACCGTCTAACCCAAATTAAAATAACTCAGAAAAAACCAAATATCTATGCACATAAAGAAGTTGATTGCTTGCTTTGAGCAATTTACAACGTCGACAGAGATTCTTATACTTATATAGTTGCTTGTTTAATTGATGCTTCGTATTTGAAATGGGAAAAAAATTATATACTTGTGGTGTTGGCTTCAGAGGAGATTCAATGCTCTTGCCATTAGGAGATTGAAGGAGATTCAGTGTTACAGAGGAGTAAGGCACATCCAAGGATTACCTTGCAGAGGACAGCGAACAAAGAACAATTGTCGTACTCTGAAGGGCAAGAAAATAGCAATTGCAGGGAAGAAGAAGGCACCTCGTTAAATCTAAGATTGATTTTTCATTTCTTTTGTTAACTAACTTGTAAAAGCTATACCCAATTCCTATGGTAAACCATGCATTTGTTTGATACCGAACAGTATTTCCATTGAAATCATTTTTCTGCGTTTCAAGATAGAGAGTTTTTCAAGAGAGTGTTGATGCTTATTTTGTTGTTCTTGAAGGAGATGACACATGAAATAAGCATAATCTCTTTCTCAAATCTTGTTAAATGTGTTTCCATGTAAAGTAATTGCCAATTTACGTTATTCTGACTGCATGATTTGGTTGACAGATGAAAGGGTTGTTAAGCAATGTATGTTGTCATTAAAATTGTTATTGATGTACTCACCTCTGAAGTGTAGTCCCTATCTATGAGCTTGAGTTGAAGCTCAAGTACAGTCATATGTTTGGGCCAAGTTTTGCATTAGTGTGATACCAAAGGTCTACAATTTGAGTCATAGCATTGTTATGAGTGACTAGAACCTGGTTAGGTCCGGGTGATTTACAAGAATGGCCTTGAAAGTAGATAATCTTGAACTTTTGACCTCGCTTGCTCCATGGACGAAACTTCAAGTTTAATAAGTTTTGCCTCATGGGAAATGCTTTTTGACGTGAAGGTTTGTATGAAAACTAATCATTTTTAAGATCAACATTTGGTGATAAGCTTGTGCTTGTTTGGAGAGATCATCATAAATGATTAAAGTGTGTCATTCACGCAACAACAAATATCCAGTGAAATCTCACAAGTAGGGTGTGGCGAGGGTAAAATGTTGGCAGGCCTTACTACTATCTCATAGAGATAGAGAGGTTGTTTTCGAAAATCATTTTCAACAACATTGAGTGTAATTCCCTAGTTAAATCCCTCCCGTTTCCATGTACAATACTTCCTCCGTTCAGATTTAGTTGTCAAATATTTTCTAATTTGATTTTTTACTTGTCATTTTTGACAAAGGTATGGTGTTGGTATTCAAGCTTCTCCTATGTGCCACAAGTGTGGAAGGTACCATTCAGGGAATTGTTTTGGCCAGTTCGAGTGCTTGTTTTGGGTATGGTGCAAAGGATCATAAGTTGAGGAATTGTCCATGGATTACTAAAAATTTCGAGGATGACTGTCGATGATCTCAACCATACCCCTCAAAGGGTCGCCAGACATAACATAGTGCTTCACCAGTATGTTAAAATTTTTTTATTATGATGTGACATTTTGATCCCCTTTTCCTCTCATACTCCCCCAGTTCTGGTTCAGAAAGGGTCAACGCAAGTATCTTATTTTGAAGCAATCTCTAGAGTTTTCCCTTATCCGAACGGGGCTTGCAAGAAAATAGGATTTCATATTGAGCTCCAAATTACGCTATTGGGATGGGATGACTCCTATATTCTATTGTACCCTCAATTTATTATTGTTGGGTTAATGTTTTTGTAAAATGTAGTGAGTAAATATGTTTGGACCCTATTAATTAATAGTGATAAAATGGTAAACTTACTGTACCAATAATTGCTTTCTTAGTAAGTATGTCAAGTCAAAATTTGACAATTAAATTTGAATGGAGGGGGTAATAAAGAGAAAGGTTTGAGTTTTATTGGCAGACAGAAACTAGTTACGCGATCAGATTACTTATATGATATTTAAAAAAGGGAAAAATGCAAGACTATATATTTTTAGACCAAATTTTATCTCTATGTGTCAACCTCTAAAAATATTTATACTTTTATCAAACTTTATGTCATTTCTTTAGCCATTATTTACCAAACTATGTCACCATCATTATATATTGTGGAAAAAAAGTTAAAAACAAAAATAAAGGCTAAAGATATGACATAAAGACTAAAGATGTGACATAAAATTTAACAAAATTGTAAATATTTTAGAGGTTGACACATAGAGGTAAAATTGAGCCTAAAAATGTATAGTCTTGCAATTTTTCCTTTAAAGAAATATAAGATCATCTCATATACAAATGGTATTAGAAAATATTTACTTTGTGAATGTATTTGTAATAAATTTAAAGAGGAGTTGTAGATAGTATAGGCCCTACAAGAAAATCCAATGAAACTTTACATGCCAAATACGAAATTAATTTTTACATGAAAATCAATTAAGGCAATTGCAAATGTTTAACCTTAAGCTAATGAGAAACATGTTCAATAGTCATGCATGAGCATGAAAGTTTAGTCCCATTACTTTAGTACATAAGAAGGTTCACCTTTCACAGGTTTCTTTAAGGTAACAATAGTAGTGTTCTGATAAAATTACACGTAATTGAGATTATTTTACGGAATATTTGCTACGTCACTCTAGTGTTGATTTATGACAATGCAGTCTATCATTTTCAAGATTACAACCAAAAGAGCCCTCTAAGTTAAGATTTCTTGGAAGGTTTTGCATTAAGCTTTAAGAAAATCTTTGGTACCGTTTTTCATTTTCAAGATGAGAGTCCCAAAGTGACAGCTTAAGTTATCCTTTAACAAACAGATGGCTCACCAACAAATGAGATATTGGTATATTTGTCCTCCTGTTTCTCTTTTTCGTCTCCAAATAGAGTCTTAGTGTAATTGTTAAAGTTATTATTATACAGTATACTCCTATGATTCTGTCCTTTCCTGCATATAGCAAATACTTTAATGCACTAAATCATCTTTTATTTTTCCTCGAGATTTTTGGCCCTGAACTAATGGGATATCAGTTATTACGCAACTTTCTGCAATGATGATGGCACAGGTTGATTTTCTTTGTCATACTTATTGTCTACGTTTTTTTCTATGAATAAATTATGAGGAAGGTGATTAGGGGAAATAAAAAGGAATGGAAGTATTCAACTTTTCACAATTATGATTGCCACCCAACGTCCTCTTTTAAAAAAGTTAATACCTTAAAACTTTCTAGGCTCTTAGTTTAATATTTAAATTATGAGATGTTGTTACCCTTCGATAAATGTAAATTGTAAAATGCCACATGAATGCTTTTTGTAGCCCATTTTTTAATCTCACGGACTCCAAAAAAAGTGAGATCATTCTTCATGTCACTTGACGTTGCAAGGGATTTCAGATGATATAAGACTATAAGTTAAAGTTCAAAGGGCAACAACTCCTCCGGGACATAGTTTAAGTAGTATTTAATTATCGGAAATTTTCATAAATATTGGAGGCTTGAAACTTAATATGGTCAAATAGTAATATTTTATATAATTACACGGCATAACCTTGACTATGTGACCTAGAGGGGAGGAGAGAGGTGAGCGAGATCTCGCGAGAGATGAATTGTATATGTATATTTGTCAAATTATATGTGTATATCTGTCAAATATTTATATACTGCAACTAATATACATATGTATTTGTATATCTGGAAAGCGAGATTAGGAGAGGGAGGAGAGAGGCAAGCGAGATTGAGAGGGGGAGGATAGAGGTGAGAGAGAGAGAACAGAGAGTGCAGAGAGGTAAATTGTATATGTATATATGTCGAATCGACTATGTATATTTGTCGAAATAATTGTATATACAAAGCTAGTATACATATTTAATTGTATATCTAGCAAGAAATTACAGAGAGGAGAAGGGAGAAAAAGGAAGAGATGAGAGAGAAAATAACAACAAAACTCTAAGTACGGCAACAAAACCCTAACTATAGTTATAAATTACAATTTTTTCAAATTATAATAATATAATGTAATACATACCATACGTTTATCTAGTTACATTATTTTTTCTTCAAATTTTAAACTAACAAATGTGAATAGTTTTTTTTTTCTTTTTTATGTACTAACTCTCTCTAAAAGAATTAATGTTTTTACAATTTAGACAACCTTTATTCATTCCAAGTACATTAAACTTTAAAAAAATATATTTATATACCAAACATTTCAAAGTTGTAACTTTTCTGTTTGTAATATTTTCATAGAGTCATACTCATAGTTCTTGATCCAAAGATAATTAAGGGACAAAAATCTTTGGATTGAAAAAGTAATGATAATTCTTATTGTAGATAATGCAAAAATACAGCAACAAGTCATTAAGTAAACCATGGTAAGTTGCAATGTTTCACCAGCCATAACTACAAGAATAAAAACATACCAACAACACAAAATATGAATTCATGAACACTCAAAAGTTTAAGTGTTACATCAATAAAACAGTACAAACCAGAATTTTCAGGCAAAAATATTATAGAAATCCAAGAAAATGACCACCCAACAAGAGCCTTCTGCAATGGAAACAGAAAATAATAACTGAAAAAATAGAGAATGTTATGTTAAATTGTAGCTCCTCTTTCCTTTTCAAGGGATGCACCCACCCACCCCACTTCTTATTTGAAGGTATGCTTTTTCTTACCCTTCAAGTGAGAAGCCTTAGGTTGTTGGGTGATAACAGTGCTTAGTGTGCCATATTATTTGTCATAAGCTACCTTCTTCTCATTTGCTTTATACATACTCCATCAAGATTCTCATACAACTCTATCTCTTCCATCCAATATACTTCTATTTCAATGTATACTTATTCTGTAGTTTCTGAGTTTTGTTCTTTATCATGAATTTCTCTACGGCTTAGAAACTTGTGTTCTTCTCTCCATTAATGTTTTCTGTCTTATCAAATGTAATACATCATTGAACACACAAGCAAGCATCTGAGTCTATTGAAAGAACAGTTATAATGCCTTTCGGTTTGGTGTCAGCGTGGAACAAACGTCGGAGAAGCAAGTCTGAGGATATGCTAAATCCCTGTATGTATCAGCCTCATACCCTTCCTCTTCTTAATATGACAGCAATATTTCTCATGATATTGTGATTGCTTGTGCTGCATCATATTAATTATTTCACAGAGTTATATATCGCTTCTGCATGTTATAAAATCAAACATGATTGTTTTCAGGGATATATAAACCTGTGGAATATTGGCAAATCGAAGATCAGAATCCACCTGCAGCAAAGAGACGTCACGGATCATCAGTTTTCACACTCAAAGAAATGGAGGCAGCAACAAATTGTTTTAGTGATGATAATCTACTTGGAAAAGGAGGATTTGGTCGAGTTTATAAGGGGACACTGCGGTCTGGAGAGGTAAGACAAACAAGTTAAGGGAGAGAAATTTTCACATTGGCTGTTTATTTTCTGTGTTTAACTTGAGAACATCGTAACAAATTAGATGATTAAACGCTCCTGTGTGTCTCATCTAGTGTAACAGTAGAAACTTGAGAAAGAAGATTAACTAATATAAACTTTTATTGTTTTGCCAACTCAAAGATTGTAGCAATCAAGAAAATGGATCTACCTTCATTCAAGGAAGCAGAAGGCGAGCACGAGTTTCGTGTGGAAGTCGATATTTTGAGCAGACTGGATCATCCTAATCTGGTATCACTAATAGGCTATTGTGCAGATGGGAAGCACAGATTTCTAGTCTATGAGTATATGCACAAGGGGAACCTTCAAGATCATTTAAATGGTAGGTTTATGAGCTGAAGTTTCCTGATTCCAACACTCTTTAACTTTTGATGTTTTACTATGTCTCACCGAATCTGCAGGGATTGCAGAAGTGAAAATGGATTGGCCCATAAGGCTAAAGGTAGCTCTTGGGGCAGCAAGAGGTCTTGCATATCTCCATTCAAGTTCAGCTGTTGGAATTCCTATAATTCACAGGGACTTCAAATCCACCAATATTCTTTTGAACACTAATTATGACGCAAAGGTACTCCAATTTCATCCATGTTATTTTTCTTCTGATTTCTGATAGGAGGGATCTCTTCATAGAACTAAGGGTGTGTTTAGGATGAAGGTAAGTGTTCTCCTAGACAATATCTTTTAGGAAAATAAGTGGTTTTCTTACTTATTTTTCTGATATTTAATTAGTAAGAGGAAAATAGTCTCAAGAGCATTTAGGTATAATATGGGAAAATATGATGACACCATACCTGAAAATACTATAATAGAGAGTTGGGTCCAAGTTGAGATCGGGGTTGAGAGTCAGGTTCCAGTTCAAGGTCGGGAATTGGATTCGAGAGTCATGTTTCAAGTCAGGTCTTGGGCCGGGATTTGGTTACAAGGTGGTGAGGTTGAAAGAGAGTTTGGAAAATGTTTTCCTTAGTTTATGTAGGGAAAGTCATTTTCCTTAAATTTGAGAAAAATAAGTCTAGTTGGAAAACATTTAAGTCAATCAAACATGAAAAAATTGGACAATATTTTTCCAGAAAATGTTTTCCTTCATACCAAACACACCCTAATAGATAATCTATACTCATCCGCTGCACAGATATCAGATTTTGGTCTTGCAAAGTTGATGCCAGAAGGCCAGCAATCATGTGTGACATCTAGGGTACTTGGTACTTTCGGCTATTTTGACCCTGAATATACACTGGTGAGTTGCTTGCATATCAAATCTCTGTCTGGTGTTTCTATGAAGTTGGATATCATATTGTTATTTAGCACTATTCATTTTCTTCATTACAAAAAACCAACAATGTGCTGTCTAACTTTCTGACATTTCCCCCCAAAGCTCATCTCTCGGTGAGCAAAGGAAAAGGAGAAAGAAGAAACTAACAAAACAACGCCATAACACAAGAATGATGAAGAGAGTAATAAAATAAAATATAGCCAATGTGTTATTATGCAAAAGCAAGCAGTCAACTACAAAATGAGAGAAGAATTAGTAATCTAAAACCGAATGCATTAGGTAGTGACTGATGACTAACAATACTTCTGCTAAGCACGTAAGAAGACATTACGAAAAAAGGAGTATACGGGAATAAGCTTATCAGGGAAAGGACTGCAGAAGAAATCACACACATAATTCATCTTCCTTTTAAATATCGATAGAGATCATTGTTCTTCTGCCTTCCTTTCTCTTAGAATTAAACGTGGCATGCAAAAGAGTAGGTCTGAAAGTTTTGTTCATTATTCAAGCAGAAATTTAATATGTGGTTACGTTGTTTCCTTGTATCTTAAAATATCAAGCTCCAAAATATGTTGAATAGACCATTAGAGTTTTGACACTCTGCTACATAAAGAGAAAAAGCAGCTTAACGTTCAGAATAGATCTTCTATCAAACTGAAACCATCCTATCCGATAAGATGAAAATTTAGCTAATTTCATGGTTATTAATACTTAATCCATCAGGATAACCTTAAACAGAATATGTTCCATCCCAATGCCAACAGAACTGCAATGCAAGATTATCAATCTGTCGTGAATGCAGGGCAGTTGCCTTTATCTAAGTTAATTAACATTTCAGACCACCTAAAACTGACATATCAACTATTAAGCATTTTTCCTCCAAAAACAACACCTTACTGTAGTGAAGACACTCTTCAACAGATGTTCACCCCAAATTGAGAAACTAAGCTAACAGTAAGAGGAGATAATGAATTGATATAGTCTTAATTATTTGTCTTGCTTTATAGCTTTGGAGAAACTAAACCCACTATTCTACCCCCCTTCGTCACCTAAAAGTGATGAGAGTTAATAAATGCTGATGCTAAATGTCAAAACTTTAGATAATGATCAATGTCGTTCCTCTACTTTCTACTGTATATACACACAGATATTTCATCGATCAGTCTTTTCTTTCTTCTTTTTTAAAAACAATATTACAGAACAAATACTATTACCCCTCTAGATACTAGAAGGAACTACGACTAGTTTTACTTGAAATCTGTTGCAAACATGTGAATGAATGTAAAGAAATTTCTTACCTCATCCTTTATTCTTGTGATATTAATATTGAATTGACAGAAGAAAAAGGTTGTTAGTCATTAACCTTTCTTTCAAAAAGACCTTGCTAAATTATTTTCAAACAGACCGGAAAACTCACTTTACAAAGTGATGTTTATGCATTTGGTGTTGTTATGCTGGAGCTTTTAACCGGACGCAGGGCTGTTGACCTCACCCTTGGACCAAATGATCAGAATTTAGTACTACAGGTAAGGATTAAAACGATACGCCTAGCATCATATAGGGAAATTGTTCAAAAAATGAAACTCGTTGGAAATTTTTTCAATATGTAATGTGACATCCACTGCTTTGCGGATACCACAGGTGAGACACATATTGAATGATAAGAAGAAGCTGCGTAAGGTGATTGACCCTGAGATTAGCAGGAGCTCATACACAATGGAGTCTATCACCATGTTTGCTAACCTAGCATCTCGCTGTGTGAGAACCGACAGTAGCGAAAGGCCCTCAATGGTAGACTGCATCAAAGAACTTCAGCTGATCCTCCACACGAATACGAAAGGGATAAGTATGACAATGCATACATTCAGAATGATTTGAGACCTTCTCAGATTGACATGGATGATACAAAATCAGATCAATATGCACCAAGAAGGATTCTTCCAAGAATTTGATATATCAGCTAAAGATTCAAACGTACATTGGAAAGAGCACTGAGAATGGTAGGATACAGTAAGTTGTCAAAGTAATAAAAGAAAACCCCCAGATTCAAGCAGAAGATCTCAAGTTTTCTTAATAACTTAATAATAGCCTGGACGAATCTGAGTAACACAAGGAGGCATTAAAGATTAGGAAGAAAGTATTCTCATGAATGTCTTCTATTATTTTTCTGGAAAGCCCACTTCTGCTCAAACACATTAGTGTAGAGATTTGATTATGTTCGCATTTATTTGTCAATTAATAGAACCAATAGTGAGAATTTCTGGTCAAATGAACTGAATTTTATCAGAAATTTACTTGAGTTTCCTGTTAAATTATTGGAGTTATGTATAACACATTCACAATGTTTCATCCTCACATGTCAGAGAACGAAAACTAAGCCTTCACTTGGCTTGCTTTGCTTTTAAAACAGATGTATTTAAGTTTGACATATTCCCTGGAAAAGCTAATCTCAGATGATATTACATACATGCCTGAAAGCTGAAGACAGCTATCACCCTGGTGTAAAGAACAGATACATTTTTGCTAAAATTATGAAGGATTAAGAAGTAATGGTTCCTCACAAATACAATAGTAAAGTTTAATCAAGGTTTCAGCTCCAATTCAGATTATAAAGGAAACCAACAGCTAGATCAAGTTTGATGAAGTATATCTACAAACAAAGCAGAATGATAGACTACAGATAGATCCCAAAGAACACAAAATTTAATATATAGAGATGCAAAACGGCTTGACAATGGAAAATAATGTACCTCAAAAGTTGCCGATGTTTACACGTTCACATGTCCACTGAAGAAGTGCATTCATCAACTTCAAAAGGGCTTTCTGAATCTGAAAGAACTTTGCACATCAAGTGCTTGCGTCGCTGCAACGTCAACAAGACAAAAATGTTGTCGGTCTCAACAATTGTATACCCCGCTTTTCTATACATGTTGAGTGGAACAGTATCAATCATTCGACAGTGCAAGTAAACCTCTCTAGAAGAAGTCATTTGAGAAATTAGTTCCTCACTTGCTTTCAACAGATGCCAACCTATGCCCCTTCTGGAAAATGACAATAACAAATACTGAATCTCAATACTAGTCCATCATCCATATACTCTTCCAATAAGAATGAGATTATATTCATCAACTTTCCTATGCACATATATGTTAAAAGTTCAAACAGAAAAAGACATTGGGAAGGGGATGTATACAGTCAGAAAATGATCTCTTGGGAATCCAGGTAGACTCTTGAATTACTTCTACACTCTCACGGCATACATTTGAAAAGATAATTACAAACATATATACAAACAAACACAAAAACACACATACACATGCATATCTGACAAATCAACCACAACCAGTTAGTTGAATAGGTCCCCCAGAGTCAAATTTGGCCTTATACATTACCTCTTGTCTTTTACAACTAATTTGATGAACAAATGTTTTCCACCATCAATATAATGATTGAGAAGGAGAACGGTAATATATCAGTTGAGAATTAACACAAGAAACAAGTACTCCCTCTTTTTCAGTTTGTTTGTTTGCTTTTGATTTGACATGAAGTTAAAAAAAAAAGTAAAAGACAATTTTTGAATCTTGTGGTCTTAAACATGTTGAATTACTAAAAAGGGAAACGGACTAAAACGGAAAACAACACTAACAAATTGAAACGGAAAGATTACTAAGAAAGAAGCAGTTAAAACTACACCTCCTAAGAAGCTTGTCTACTGTCATATTGCAAATGTATGGAGAGTTCTTGGGAGGTGTAGGTGTGGGAGAATTAGCATTAGCACCCCTTTTGTCAAAGCACACTTCCACAGTTCCAGCCAATTGCAAATCTGCATCTTCTCCATTTTCTTTATAGAATCCAATAAGTGTAGCAGTATGGGGCATCATTGCTCTTCTTTCAATCATGTACTGCTTCACTAAGTATGCCAATAATTTCACATACCCTTTAGGCATCAACTTGGACTCACCAAAAGACTCAGCCAGCAACCAAACAGTAACATCCATCTCTTCTTCCCTCATCACACGAACCCACAATGACCCAGATTCCAATTCTTGAAAATACCTATATTTCCCTAAAGCTTCAAGCTTTTCAAGTTCTTGATTTGTGAGAAATCGACCTGTTTGAAGTGGGGTTTGGAGGACTGATGGTGGTGATGTTGAGGAAGAAGATTGGGAAGTTGAAAGTGGAATAATCAGATTTGAAGTGTCTGATTTTGATGAGATGACAAAAGGGAATGTATATTTTGGGGTAAAGATTGAAGCTTTATGTGAATTGAAGCTAGTATTATGGTGAAAATGATGATGGTACTTGTGGTGAGATCGAGGGTCTAAAGAAAATGATAGAGAAATTGCAGTAGCCATGAAAGGAGAATGGAGACTACAGGGAAATTGCTTGGCTGAAATCAAAGTTTGGATGGGGCAAAAGGGAAATTTGTGTCTTCAGATTTGGCTAAGGAAATGGACAGTGACCAATAATTAAATTAAGATGGGTAGAAAGACGAGAAATGTGTGTACTTTCTTTTTAATAAATTAGTTAAATCTTTTGCAAATTGCCTCCAAGAGTTGCAATTTGTTTGAATCTGAGTGATGGGGAAGAAGCCAAGGTTCTTCTTCACCTGGTCAACTTGATTTCACCTTATAACTTTCATACCTCTTTTAGTCCATTTCAAAAAAATAAAATAAAAATCTCTTTTTATTAGTATAAATTTAATTCAGAAGATCTGCATGCCTCTTAATTTAAGACGAACCTCAATAACTTCACTCCAGACGAATTATATATTCTTAAGCGAGAATATCGTACTCTTATCATTGAATTTTCATTGTTAGATTCAAAATTTTATCTACTTTCTCAAAAATTTCATCTTAAATTAAAATATGACAAAACAAGTATAATTATGGTCTACAAAAGGAGGATGTGGCATTTGTGATGCATTAGGTCTTAACAAGATTTCTACTTTGCTATTCCCATCACCATATTTTAAGTTCGGAATTTTTACTCAACTACACAAGTTAACTTTATATATTTTCAAAAATTCATATACATTCTAAAATATTACATAATTCTCACTTTTTTATCTTTGGCTATTGTAGAAGTGATACACGCCTCTTCTCCTACTTTTCCAACTGACACAGTAATTATGACCTATAAATTTATTTTTCTACCGGCGAATTCAGTTTTTTTTTTTTTTTGGGAATTACTCCCATTAATTGATACTCTTATGGAATGACTAGTCATTTTTTGTCTTTTGAACTTCTTTTAAGAAATTTTTTGCTTTTGAATCTTGAATTTTGAAATTTTCTTAAGAAATCTTTCATTTTGAATTTTGAAATTTTTTCATGAACTCATATCCTCTTTGCTTATATTGAAATTGCTCTCATTGTTGGAGCTTGTTCTTCAGTTTGTATTTTGATGTCTTCACATTTTTTAAATCCTTTGTGGGTAGAAGAAGATGACGAAAAAGAACAAATTGGGATGGATTATTTTCGGATACTCTCAAATCTTTTAAGATTCTAATTTCTTCACATTTTTGAAATCTTTTGTGGGTAGGAAGAAGATGACAAAGAAGAAGCAAAAACCGAGGCAGAACAATTCTTCGAATACTCTCAAATCTTTTAAGATTCATATTTCTTCACATTTTTTTAATCTTCTATCGATCCTCTGTTCGGCGCTATTCTTGTAAAGCTGTAACAAGTGGTTCAAGGAAAATGTTTCCTTGAACAATTTGTTTGGAATTTTTTTGTCCAGTGATATCAAAAGTAAAATTTTGATCATCATCTTCATCTGGGTTACCATTAATATCTTATTTATATGGATAGTATGTA
>JAABOM020000092.1:1295267-1316160 GCA_011800125.2 Solanum clarkiae
CTCAAGATCATGAGTTGGGTAATTCTTTTCATGAATCTTAAGCTGTCTGGAGGCATATGCTATCACCTTGCCTCTCTTCATTTACACAACCCAAGCCAACTCTGGAAGCATCACAACATACCACGAAGTCATCAACTCCATCTGGTAGTGATAAGACTGGGGCTGTGGTCAGCCTAGTTTTCAACTATTGGAAACTCTTCTCATAAGCTTCTGACCATTCAAACTTAGTCTTCTTCTGAGTCAACTTAGTCAAGGGAGCTAAAACAGAAGAAAATCCTTCTACAAACCGTCTGTAATACCCCGCAAAGCCTAAAAAGCTCCTTATCTTTGCGGGAGTTGTGGGCCTTGGACAATTCTTTACTGCCTCAATCTTTTCGGAATCAACTTGGATACCCTTAACAGACATAGTGTGCCCTAGAAACGCCACAGATACCAACCAAAACTCACACTTAGAAAATTTTGCATACAGCTGCTGATCCTTAAAAGGTCTGAAGGATAACTCTAAGATGGTCTGCATGCTCCTCCTTATTATGGGAGTAAATTAGGATATCATCTATGAGAACTATAATGAACATATCTAGGTATGGTCTCCACACCCTGTTCATAAGATCCATGAAAGTTGTTGGTGCATTTGTCAGCCTGAAAGACATGACCAAAAACTCATAATGACCATATCTGGTTCTGAATGCCATCTTAGGAATGTCTTTCTCTCTAACTTTGAGCTAATGATACCCAAATCTGAGATCTATCTTGGAAAAATAGGTAGCACCCTAAAGTTGGTTGAATAAGTCATCAATTCTGGGAAGATGATACTTCTTTTTAATGGTGACCTTGTTCAACTGACGATAATCTATACATATCCAAAGGGAACCGTCCTTTTTATGCAAGAAAAGAACTGGAGCACCCTAAGGTGAGATGCTTAGTCTAATGAAATCCTTGTCTAAGAGATCTTTCAGCTACAACTTTAACTCTTTAAGCTCCATAGGAGCCATACGATATGGAGGGATGGATATATGTTGAGTATCTATCCCAAAGTCTATCTCCTGTCAGGAGGGACTATGGGAAGATCCTCATGAAAGACTTCTGGGAACTCATTCACAACAGGGACAGACTGAAGAGATGGTACCTCGGCACGAGAATCCTGAACTCTGACTAGGTGATATATACAACCCTTGGAGATTAACTTTCTGGCTTTGAGATAGGAAACAAACTGACCCTTAGGAAAAACTGAGCTACCCCTCCACTCTAATACTGGTTCATTAGGAAACTGAAATTTGACTACTCTGGTTCTACAATCTATGGCAGCATACCCAGCATGAAGCTAATCTATGCCTAGGATGACATCAAACTCTACCATGTCTAACTCCACCAAATCAGCTACAATGGTCTTATGATAAACAGAGACTGGAAAGCCCCTATAGATTCTTTGAGCTAAAATAGACTCTCTAGTAGGAGTAGAAACACTAAAAGGCTCAAAAAGACATTCTGGATTGACGCCAAACTTCACAGCTACATATGAGGTTACAAATGACAAAGTGGCTCCTAGGTCTAATAATGCATAAACATCATAAGTAAAGATTTTGAGCTTACCCGTAACCATATCTGGTGAGTTCTCCTGCTCCTGTCTGGTGCCCATGGCATACAAGAGGTTTATGCCCCCCTCCCCCCCCCATTTTTCCATGCTGTGGTACCCCTGTGAGGTAGCTTACCCTACGATGCAGAAAAGACTGTTTGTGACCTGTTATCTCTCATATTCTGCTTCCCTATAGGATAATCCTTCAAGAAGTGCCCCATCTAACCACAGTTGAAACAACCATTTGTGCCCATAAGGCACTCTCTGGGATGAGACCTACCACACTTACCACAAGTAGGATAACGGTTTGGTCCTTGAGCTATACTACCCTATTACTGGCTACCCAAAAATCTGTGGTGCTGTGATCGCTGCTCATTCCTGACCCTCGTGCAGGTGCACTAGCGGATGAAGGTGTTGATCCGGTTGTCTTAGGCAGGAAAGATGAGTTACCTACCTCCAGTCCCTCTCTTGCCTGTCTTCTGGCCTAATGTCCTGGCCCTCTTGCTCCTAAAATCCTCTCTATCCTGCATCTTCTCTTTCTCTACCTGCTGAACATATGTCATCAAATGAGCTATATCTATAACTCCAATCAACATCACATTCCTACTCTCTCTTTTAGTCATTCGAGAGAGCTCAGACATGAAGAGATCCATCCTAGTTTGCATGTCTACCACCATAGCTGGAGCGTAATGGGACAATTGAGTAAACTTGAGGCTGTACTCCCGTACACTCATATATCCTACTTCAAGTTTAGAAATTCCCTTACCTTAGCCTGTCTCATCTCTCTGGGAAAGTACTGTCCTAAAAAGGCGTCCTCAAACACTGCCCAACTAATAACTGGCGCCCTATCTGCCTTGCTCCTTTTCCACTGATCGAACCAGAGTCTAGCTACCCCCTTGAGCTGGTAGGCAGCCAACTCTACCCGCTCAGCATCACCTATACACATCACCTGAAACACTTTCTGGAGCTCCCAATGAAATTCTCAGGATCCTCCTTCACATTAGACCCCATGAACTCTGGTGGGCTCATCCTCTGAAACTCCCTAACTCTAGCGGTATCCGCCCATCATTCCTGCCATCTCCCTGGCAACCTCCTTGAGTAGTGATTGCCTGCGCCGAAGTTTGAATAGCATGGCGAAGCTCATTATTGGTGATGTCAGCTTGCTATGGCTGCTCCATAGGAACAGCTGGACCTCTAGGTTTCTTAGGAATTCGGCTATGCTGGTTTGCATTTCTCCTAGTTGGGCGTCCTCTGCCCCTTACTGGTCCGTCAGCTCTATAAGGAGGCATGATTTTAAAAACACAGCGTGAACGCACGAGTTAGAAAAGACTTCATAGAGATACTTTAAAGCACGAGACAAAGGATAACAATCAATGATGACACTTCCTAATGTCCTGTAGCCTCCCTATTAAAGATGTGGCGTACTTCACACCCATAATATGGACTCTACTAGACATGGTTCCATAGATTCCCTAGGACTCTTGAACTCTGTGCTCTGATACCAAGCTTGTCACACCCCGACCTACACCCTGGACGTGGTGGCACTCGAAAACCATTACTGGTCCCAGGCAAACCACTTGGCTTGGCTAATTACTCAGTGGAAGACTTAAACAACAGTGGAAAAGCTATAGAAGCAATAAGATAATTCATAAACTGTTTGCACAAGCTGAATGTAAAAGTGCATAAGCAATACTGAACAAACTGAGACTAGAATACTAACACATGGTCTATGGAACCTCTACTAATGCTGTCTGAAAGGACTACTGGGACAGGCCCCAAGTTACCAGAACTAAAATAAATACTGAAAAGCAACATGAACAACGCAAGAGCCTCGAACTAAGAAGACGCCCCGCCAAAGATTGAAAGCTGTCAGGTTCTCAACGGAGCGACTGCTGAGGAACTCTGTCACCTGCGTCAGCATCATAAAATGATGCAGATCCTAAGAACGTCAGTACGTGGTATGTACGGTATGTAAGATGGAAAAAACATTTAATCAGAATATCATAATACTTCTCAAAAGATATAAACACAATTCATAATATAATAGCAATAATCATAAGGACTTGTATGCTGAAAATAACACGCTGAAAACTGGTAAGTAAAACATAGTTCTTAGCTTGGGAAGTTTCTCTAACCAACAATCACCACTATAAGCTCAATAATGACACAACGTCTTGCCCACACTGCCGAAGTCATCCCGTACTTTGCCGGGGTAGGGGACAAAGAACTAGGGGAGTGGATTCATCCCAAAACTGGCCATCTTAGTGGCAAGTGAGGAAGGCACCGTAGTACAATCTTATCCTATGTTGGCTATATAGTTTATGAGTTCGAGTAATCAATTCTACTCTCACCCATATTGGTGCTCAATACTACTCTCAAAATACTTTTATTTAGCTTATACTTAAAGACTTGAATTTCTTAATATCTATTTTCTTGGAAACTTAGCCCAACTTACTACTCAGCTTTCTCATCTGACTTCTTTAACTTAACTGAAAACTAGAATCAACTCAATGACTCAAAAAATGCTAGATGTTCTTAGCTAATATGCAAAAAAAATAAACTTTTAAAATGCGCTTCTGGAACTCAGCTAAAAGGTACTCAAACTAGTCTTTTCTTTTCTTGAATTAATATCAAGATTTTCAAGAAAACTCAATAA
This sequence comes from Solanum clarkiae, assembly GCA_011800125.2. Lineage (NCBI taxonomy): Eukaryota > Viridiplantae > Streptophyta > Magnoliopsida > Solanales > Solanaceae > Solanum > Solanum clarkiae. Next base: position 1,299,497 of record JAABOM020000092.1, read on the forward strand.
TAATAAATCTTGATCATAAATGAATATAAACTTGATAAACAATTCTTTAATTGGATCATATAGGGACCAAGAATCATAATATTCATCAAGACTATGAAATTAACATACTTTACAAAGTTCACATGGATTTAATCTCAACTAATACTTGAAACTCACGGGTGAAAATCACTTTTATTTCTAGAAATATTATCAAAAATAATGCTTTTTATAAGGGCCTTACCTTGGAATGACTTCTTGAGGAATTGGAAAGAATCCTTAAGCTCTACTATCGTTTCTTGAATTCTTGAGTTTCTTGAGAGGGTTTGCTAGCTTGAACATATGAATGAGTAAAATAATATGTTTTGCACTTTAATCGACTTTAAAACTGAATAGTTTAAGATATGGGTGTGGGAAAGGTCTGAATTGCCCCTCCCAATTAAAGGATAAAATTGCCCCAAAATTACACTAGTGTGCGACGCACGAGTGTTAATTTCAACTTTTTCGTAAATCTTCATTTTTCATCAAATTTCGAAAAAGCACAAGTGTGGTTCCGCTTCTTTTCTATGTCGCGGAAGAGACGTGAAAATCTCACTATTTTTTATCTTCTTAGAAAAATTTAATTTGCATTTTTTCGCGTTAAAGTCGAGTCAAGACTATTTTCCGACTTAGTTTTTTGCACTGATCACAAATTCGGTCTCGAATTTACAAACGGAGCATGAAAAGACACGTTACGCGCAAGGTCAATCCTAGGGGTATTTTCGTCTTTTCATGTGTCTTACATAAACCCTATTTCAAAGGATCAAAGTCATTACTCTGATCTCAAATACACTCTCAAATTCTCTCAAGAGCCTCCATCAAAATCCCAATACCAATTCAAGAAAACTCAAGAGCAAGTTTCGGATTGCAAGACCCACTTCCAAGCTTCAAGTCTTTCACCATCCAATTTCAAGAAACTCAAAGTCTAAAGTATGTGGGTTGATCCTTGATTCCTTCCAATCAAGGAGACCCAAAATTATTTTCGTGAAAATCTTTATGGATTTTGCTTACTTTAATTTGGAGTTTTGAATATTATGATTCCTAAAATTTAATTGGTGCATGGGTAGTGTTTATTTGATGATTTTAGTGTGATTTAAACCTTTATATGAGGATTTACTTTGGGTTTATGAAATTCTAAGTGTACATGTTTCCTTTTTGAATTATTTATGCATGAGTGATTACACTATGGATTTAAATATGAATTTAATTATGTTTTCACTTCAGTTTCATATTATAAATGTCGATTTTAGATTGGGTCTTAATTACTCATGTCATTCTCTCATTGTTCATAGCATATGCATTCATGTACATGGATTATTTTGAGAAACTATATTATGGGTCAAGCCCAATTTCGTTTTATGGTATGATTTTAATAAACGTTGATTATGACAATATTGTGATCACATATATGTCTTGATTTTGGCTTTTTGAGTATTTTAGGTACTTGCACCATCTTGTATATTAATGGGTTATTCCTATGCAAGAGTATATAGACTATGAAATTATGTTTTGGCCTTTAAGCCTAAGACTGCATTGAAATGATTTTGGAAATGATTTACGTCTTTTGAAAATTTGTGTGTATATATGTACACGTATATGTATTCTTGTAGGATGATGACTTAGCACCGATGAATGGATGATTCATTCTTTTTCCTTGAACTATGTTCCTAGCATAGGTTTTCTTTCCGAAATGAGAGTTGTCCTGTAGGAAAGATGCCTCTGAAATAGGAGTTGTCCCGTAAGGAGAAGAAATGATATAATATGATATGTTTGAAATGAAAATCCTATCCGAAATGGGAGTTGCCCCGTAAGGAAAGTTACTTCATGCAAAATGGAAGTTGTCTCGTAAGGCGAAGTATGGTCTACCCTTGGCAACTAGATCACCTCTTTACAGATGAGGGGTTTTCATTGGGATTCCAAGTAATAAATTGCTTGGTATTACTTATGTCGGTTGATGTTACATCCCCAATATATATAAGTGCATCATTTGCATTTCATGCATCATGACTTTCATAGCATCTCGTTATATTACATTCTTTGATATTCAACTCTTTCTATATTATGTGCCCTTATCATCTAACGTTGATATGCAGGTATTGGTAAGTTACATTCATTGCACCTCACATACTTAGTACATTCAAATATACTAACGCATACTTTTGCCTATATGATCTCACCATATAGGGATCGGAGATTACTTTCATCCATCATTCGATGGCTAGATCAGATTTTAAGACATTGGTTGTGGTGAGTCCTATCTTACAAGGACGAACCACCATTCCTCTACCTTAAGTTGTTGTTTTTTGTGTTATCCATACTTTGAGGGTGAGCCCGAAACATGTCTTGGCCCTGTCCTATCTTATGACTAGAGGCATTGTTGGATATATCGTAGACTTTCGTTGGATTTATATGTTATGTATTTTATTTGAACCTTATGATTATGGTTATTCTTTGGATATGAATATTATGGATTGATTATGGAAAATTATGATATATATGCATATTTGATGTGGAAATGTGAAAGATCCCAAGTCCCGAATTGCCCCCATAGTGTGAGTCATACTTACCCGTCCCTTAGTTTATAATTATGTGCTATGTGTTATATGGGTCCATGTCAATCACTTTTCCTATGATATCCCTATAGCGTGAGTCCTATTTTCCCCTCTATTAGAACTATGTGTTTACTTTTGAATATGCTTTCGGACCGATGATGTGAGTTTTGGTATCATGAGGCTTGTTTGTGGACTGTGGAGTTCCCATACGTTTTATCACATCTAGGTCTTAGGTCCGGATCGTAACAGGGCTATACAATATATAATGACATGAGCTCATCAATCACTCAACCTCAACTCAGATTAAGGAATAAAGCTTTATCACATCACCCTCAATCAAGACTCATACTATTACATCAACATAAGAGTACTATCATTAGGGGACCTATCTGAGAGTTTCTCGGACCTACACCCACAACCTATGTGTCGGTGATGGTACAACGAAGTGATGTTGTTGCGACATCCTCCCTGTACCTTGTTGGGGTAAAAGGGCGTACATCAGGGGGTTTATAATAACATCAAGTCCTCTGTTGGGACTAAGGAAACATTGGTTCTCACAGTCTAATCCTCCTCTATGTTGGCCACGTAGTTAATGAGTGTGAATGAGACTCACTCTTACTCATTTTCGGTGTTCAATACTCCTCCCAGGACTCAACATGCTCATAAACATCAACTTCAAAGTTTTCTCATCGTTTAATCTCTTTTGGACAAGATATCATCTCATATCATTATCTCTCAACTCAGGAATATTATGATCATTCTTTAAAACACATGTGTGGCCTCTTAAAGATTCTAAGGGACTCACACTCCATCAATTTCAGCAACACTATCATTAGTATTCACTTAGATTAAGACCCAGACTACATTAATTATGCATACATACGACATTTGGGCTCTGGACATCAACCCCTAGCTTAATTCATGGATTTTTTAATAATTAAACTTGCATAGTATACACAATAGCTCAATGAATCAGTTGAATACATAATTAAAGTTATGATGGCCATCTACTTACAAAAATACATATAGAAAAATAGTAATTCTCAAGATAGCATTCAAGAAATCGTAACATAAACCCATCACCTGTCAACTATCCACCTAATTCAATCATGGGGGCACATGGGGGAACAATCTCATGTTCTGGGTAGCCTTTACATACCTGGGATAGCGAATTACCGACTTTTCTTCAAGAACTTGAACTCAAACCCTCACCCTCAAAGCTTTTTGTCTCCCCTCTACAAGACTTCTTACGTAAAACTTAAAGAGAAATTGGATTTTTGGAACCCTCAATCGGTATAAATGATTTTTCAAAACACGTTTTAGGACTTAGGATAGGGTGGGGAATGACCAAAAGGTCCTTCCCAATTTAAAAGAAAAATTTTAAAGTCTTACACACTAGTCCGCGACGTGCCAAATGTGCAGACCAGTATACTTTCGCAATTTTTTGGAATTTCAAATTCCCGTTGAAAAAATTAAAAAAAGATAAAGTGTTACTCTGCGGCCCCTTCGCGTCGCGCCAGGGGTGCGGACAGATACTGTTTTCACATTAATTAGCGAAAATTACTTTTTGACCTGGTTGCTCTTAAATCGAATCGAGACCATTTTCACACTGATCGCAAATTCGTTCTCGGATTTTCCATCGAAGCTTTGAAGGCGCGTTGTGTGCACGATTACGTTTTAGAGGCGTTTCGCTAATTTTACAGGTGTTACATGCCCATTGACGTGTCTACTTTAGCTCCTGAATTTTATAAAAGTCTAAGGAAGCAGCTGAAGTAGACAACTGATGAAAGACATGCCTACTTCAGTTGCTGACTTAAACAGGCAGCTGCTTACTTAAACAGACAACTGCCCATTGATGTGTCTGTTTCAGCTGCTTAAATTTAAACATTGAAGAATCTACAAAGCAGCTGAAGCAGACAACTGTTGGATAACACGTCTGCTTCAACTACTTGCTTAAGCAGACAACTGCCCATTGACGTGCCTGCTTTAGCAACCTGATTTTATTTTTTTTTTTTTAATAAAAAGGCTACGAAGCAGCTGAAGCAAACAACTTTTCTTGACAACTTCAAATTTTTTAAAAACAAATACAAAATTTAATTGATTATTAAAATTAATTTATCGGTGCCATATAAATTGGGATAAGAAGAATAACATATTTTATTTAAAAAATTATGTAAAAAGCACTATAATTCACAATAATTAATAATTTAAAATATTAAAAAATCATATTAAAATTTAATTGACTTTCTAAATTTTATTTATATCACATAAATTGAGACGCAAAAATAACAAATATTGGGTCCGTGCTGGCACGGGCACCGACATCTGGTATATATATAAGTGGCAATAAGTAGACACGTCTCGATCGAAATGTCTGCTTAAGCAGACAACTGCAGATTGACGTGTCTACTTAAGCAGACAGTTGTGGATAAGCAGACATGTCTCGGTTGACATGCTTGCTTAAGCGGACAGCTAAGCAGGTAGTTATCGATTGACGTTTCTGCTTGAGGCAACTATAACTTATTTTTACTTTATCGTGAAAATTAAGCAGACAATTATCGATTAACGTGTCTGGTTAAGCAGGCCATATAAATAATTGAAATGTTATCTTCAAATTATGTCTATTTATTCCCAAATCAATGATTCATAATCACAATTGATGATCAATTTGTATTCAAGAGTCAAGGACACGTCAAATATGATGACCAAATATTAAATAGATTGCCAAATGACTTGCTAATGCATATAAATGGAAATACCAAGTAAAACAATAGATTATAAAGCAATAAAGTACAAGAGATCAAATAAATCTTATTGAACCACTTCTAACATAACTGTCATGGAATGTTGTTGAAAAAATTGAGAGATTTTGCATCGTTACATAGCAATTATTGAAGCGAACCTTGAGACCTTTAACGACAATTATAAAAGAGTCTTATTTTGACCGATCACGAACACATTTTTGATCTTGTTATTTTAGATTTAGACTGATTTGAATTGTCATTTTGAATATTCAATGTATATATTACTACTAGTCAATGAATTTGTTTTAGTATTGCACCCACATAACTCTACATCTCAGTATTGAGCTCATATTTTGATTCACACAATTTGCTTCCTCAAATTTAAATAGGAAAATTATACATTATACTCTTTGTTTCGTATTAAACACTTGCATATTTCTTATTTGTGGTAAAATGAATGTTCACATAAATATGTTCTATACTATCATATAAATGTGCATACAATATATTTTATGATAACATAAATATACACACAATGCATATTATATGTAGGATAGATACAATGAATTGTAATTTAATTATTCATATAATATACTCAGCGCACAAAAGTTATACATCGCAATAAGATATCCATTATATATTTGATGATCAAGTATATATAAAAATAAATAAGAGAAACAAGAATAAGTAAAAATAATAGATACTATACTATCTTCTGATCTACTCTTGCATCTTCCTTCTTAGTTTTAATACATCATTTTATATCACTTTTCTCTTCCTTTTCCTCCAAGTATACTGATTCTTTGACTTTTAGTATGAAGAGAAAGTGCATTAAACTATTCATGTTATGCTTACTAAGAACTTAGCAACCAAGAAAGTAGAAACAGGTCAAAAAACCAAATTGGTCATTTCAAGATTTTAGAATCCAATAAAGCTAAGGGAAAAATTTTAGCACATAGTACAATCACTTATTTTCAAGACATCAAATTAAAGTGGACAAATCTATACTTGAAAATTTATTACGTCTACTTCTCTTCTATCTTTAAATTTTTTGAATATTCAACTCAAAACTAAATATTAATAAGTCAAATATAAAATGAGAATTTATAAAACATATTGAGTCTTCCTTCCTGTGATTAATTTACTAGAGGTGGCATGATACAATATTTGAAAATTTAGCTTGGTAATTTTTATTTTTAAAAATATATTATTGTTATTATACTAAATTAATGGTGTGGTTTGATATTCTTCGATCTCAATATTTTACGATACCGTAGATCAATAATTATAGGTTGATCGATTTTAATTTATATATACTCATATTCTTTATTTTTCGAGGAACATTTCAATTATATTAGTTTAACACATTATGCATATAGAAGTATTAAAAAAAAGTACAAATAATTCTATTTATTAATTAATTACACAAAAAAATATTTCAACCATAAATAAAATAATCAAAGTTCCAGAGTCTAAACATCACTCAAATTAAGCATAATCCTACTACACAATTTTATATCAAAAACTTCATGCACTAACATTCGAATTCTAATAAAATTTTCGAACATACTACAAGAACTAATAAGACATACAAATAAAAATAAGATGTGATATAGTTCTCTCTCTCTTGTGTAATTATAAATTTCGATAAGATATTCGACATTTTAGTATTTTTTAATAAATATTGAATACTATAATATCAAAATTGTATTATAATATTTTTTTTATTAAAAGTATGGTATTTGAATATCTACCGTAATATATCCATCCCTATTTTTAGTAAGTATTGATTAAGGATCCGCCCATTAGAATTTTTCACCCCTTTTTTTCAGATTTTTTTTTTCTTTATTGGAAAATCAGCTTTTGACTATGGAAAATCCAAATACAAGTTCAAAAATATCCAATATCTTGTTTTTACTTTTTTTTTTTTGTTTTACTTTTAATGTACCTATTTTTTTCAATATTTATCCTAAATTTTTTATTTTTTATAAAAATAATCTCATTCAAATCATATTTTATGTTTTTCTTACCTAATATACATTCAACAATCAAATATATTTTGCAAAAACTATGATCAAACATAGCTCCAACTTTAAAATTTTCAAATATAAAAAATAATATTTGTAAGAATATGTGGTAAGATCCAATCTGTGACATGTGACTATCAATTTTGTGATGTTGCTTTTTTAGAGCAAATTTTGTAGTATGTTTCAAATAAATTAAACAAATTGAGTGATTTCTCTAGAATTTAAATTTTTGGGGACATAGATCATATCTAAGAGAACTAGTGACCAACATCACGCATTGCTCGGAGTCAATATATATTAGTTTTTTTTTTTAATTTTTATGATTTAGATAAAATTTAAAGAGTTAATAATTTTAATATATTTTAATTTTTTAAGTCTTTGAATTTATAATATTTTAAAATAGTTTTTAAATAATACACATCAGACATCACTTCTACATGTGAAAATAATTTATTACGGGTAATATTGTAATTTTATAGTTGAAATAGATGAAGAAATAATTAAAATTATAATTAATAGAAATGACACAGTAAAAGTAAGTAGACATGTTAATAGTCACCGTAAAACGTTATAGTCACAACAAAATAATTTATTACGAACAATATGTGATTTCATAGTTGAACTAGATGAAAAAATATTTAAGTAATAATTAATAAAAATGTCATAATAAAATTAAGTAGACACTTTAATAGTCACCCCAAAATTAAGTAGTCACGTTCTTGAAAAATAAGTAATAATTAACAGAAATGACCCGATAAAATTAAGTAAACACTTTAATAGTCACCTCAAAATTACGCAGAGATATTATAATCACTTGAGTGCTTCAAGCAGCTAAAGCAGACATAACGACTCTGAGTTGCTCAAAGTAATAGTCTATATATTTGCCAAATATAAATTTCAACTTCAACTTTAAAATTTTCAAATAAAATACTAAAAATACAGTATTTAATTTTCATGCCAAATGTTTCAGATGGTTAGGTCCATTTTTAAGAATGAGAAATTACTTCTGCCGATGCATCAAAAAGAGGAGTAACGCAAACACAAATATTGTCATGCAAAACTCCTGAACACAAAACTACAAACCAAAGCTAGCTGACAAGTTACCAGATTTTAGCTTTTTCTGTACAAATTTGTATGTTTTTATTTAAAAAACAAATTATCACATTTTCTCTGTTGCTGCTGTAAACCGTTTTGTCTTCACAAGAAAAAAGAACTGCCTAGGTAGAATAAACCTTTGGCTACTCTTTTGTCATTTTCATTCCTTCGTTCAACTAGAGGGAAAAAAATCATTATCTAATGTTAAAAAAAGAATTAAACAAAGCTTCTTTATATTCTTTTGCATTTCAAATTTGAAATGGAAGTGCAAAATATTTTTAGAAAATTCTAGTAGTTTGTAGGACAATGGAGGTATACTGAGAGAGGTAAAGGTGGGGAAGAAGAGATTCTCTTTAACTTTATCTTTAGCGTGTGACGAGAAAAAAGGGAACTAATGTTCAAATATTAATTATATTTTGAAGTTAGAGAAAAAAGATTCTCTTGGGAAGACTACTTTGGTTTCTTTCTCACTTTCTGATTTTCTCTGTCTTTTTCTTTCTTTCTTGTTTGCTTAGCATAAGTCATATTCATATTTGCTTTAGCAGTATAAGTTTTCTTGAAGAGGGTATTTACCATTGTAGCACAATATCAACCTGGGGTGTCCTTCTGTTTCATTCTTCTTTAGTGAAACATAAAAAAGCTCAAGTCTTTACAAGGGTTATAGGCATTTGGGGTTCTACTACAGTACTGTCATGTGTTTCTGCATTCAAAGAAAGAATAATGATTTCGCTCTGTTAACAGCTTCTTTTTGTGTTGGTTTTTGGGGATTGTGATATCTTGGGTTTTTGTATCAAAAGTCTTTTGTGGGATTTGGTTTTTGTGTGCAGCATTGTGTGAAAAAGAAGCAGAGGTATGGCAGGAGGTGGAGCTGCAGCACCACCAAAACAAGATGAGAATGTACCACACCCTGTGAAAGATCAGCTTCCAAATGTTTCTTACTGCATTGCTAGTCCTCCTCCTTGGCGTGAGTTTCTACCAACACATTCTGTGTTTCATGCATACTTAATGAATTGTATTTTATTTTGCTTTCATGTGATGGTTGTTTTCATAAAATTTTTGTTATTGTTGTTCTCATCCATTCTCTCTGTGTATGATTTTCATTAGTTACAGAGTGGCATCTTTTGTTTCTTGAATCAAACATCCTTAAAGACACCTTATAGATGTTTAGTTTACTTCGCATGTTACCACTCTCTCACTTTCGTGTTTGATTAAAACATGGTTGATCAACCACAATGAGAAAGATGTGTTGGATTTCTTGATGCAGCTGAGGCCATATTACTTGGGTTCCAGCACTACATTGTTATGCTTGGCACAACTGTACTCATCCCTTCAACTCTGGTTCCTCAGATGGGAGGTGGAAAAGTAAGAATTATAATCACATTCAAATTCTTGTTATACTCGCTCTATTTCAATTTGTTTGTCAAACTTTCCTTTTCCATTTCAAAAAGTATGTATCTTTCCTTCTTTGGCAACTCGTTGATTCTAATTTTCTACCTGACATGTTTAACATCACAAGATTCAAAAGTGGGTTTTTTTTTTTAAAAAATTCTTAAATTCTGTATCAAGTTAAAATGAGGGAGTAGATTCTTTTAAGGACTTGTGGCTTTAATTGGATTACAACTTGGGTTCAGATATTAAGGTAGCAGTATAATGTCTATTTAATTAGGATCCTTGTTTTAATGATCAGGAAGAGAAAGCAAAGGTGATTCAGACATTGCTCTTTGTTGCTGGTTTGAACACACTAACTCAGACTATGTTTGGCACAAGACTACCTGCTGTTATTGGAGGCTCGTATACTTTTGTGCCAACAACACTTTCAGTTGTCTTGGCTGGTCGTTATAACGATATTTCGGACCCTCAGGAGGTTAGCTAATTAGAATCTGTGTCAATTGCAGCATTCTTACTGATGCTGATGTGATAATTCGAATTGGTCTTTTCTGTTGCATAAATAGAAATTTGAGAGGATAATGCGAGGGATTCAAGGAGCCATGATTGTAGCTTCAACTCTTCAGATTGTTATAGGCTTTAGTGGCCTATGGCGGAATGTGACATGGTGAGTTTAATGATCAGCAAAATATACGATCACAACCAAAAAAAATAAAATAAGAAGGATCAAAAGAGTGATTGTGATAAATAATTCTTGAGTATTTTATTGTTTTGCCGTTTGTATGGCATGTCCAAGACTGAAGATTAACTAGTTAGATCAATTTCCCATTTCAAATTCAGGTTACTGAGTCCACTCTCCGCCATTCCATTGGTAGCTCTATCAGGATTTGGATTATACGAGTTTGGTTTTCCTTTGGTAATCCGTTTGTGTTATATCTGTACAAATTAGATTCTGGCTGAAATGACAAGCTCATCCATCATGGTAATTAACTTTTTTGCATATAGGTAGCAAAATGTGCGGAAATTGGATTGCCGCAGCTTATCATTCTCATAATCTTTTCACAGGTGCATTTTATCACAACTTTCTTAGATGCTTGTTATTTGCTATTAAATTCTTCTAATTCACTTTATGGACTTTGAAAAATGTTGCTCTCAATCTTATTTTTACAAGTTCAACTGCATCTGTATGCAGTACATACCCCATTTGATGAAAGGGGATAAGCATGTCTTTGATCGGTTTGCTGTTATGTTCTCCGTGGTGATTGTATGGGTTTACGCTCACATTCTCACTGTAGCTGGAACTTACAAAAACGCACCAATGAAGACTCAGCTTAGCTGCAGAACTGATCGTGCTGGAATTATTAGTGGATCTCCATGGTAAGGGTAGTTCATTCTCTTGAATATGGAACTGCCATAATTTATCAAGATAAAGTCTAGACTCTAGACTGAAAGACAATTATCCCTTCCTATACACCGAGTTTGCAATGACACATAAGTGTTAGATATGACTCACAAATGTCAAACAGGTTATATTAGCAGTAGTAAAAAGAGGTATGCCGTTAACCATGAACTGTTAGCTAAACCTTCAAATCATATTCCTGGCAGGATTAGAGTTCCATATCCATTTCAATGGGGAGCTCCCACATTCCATGCTGGAGAAGCATTTGCAATGATGGCAGCTTCATTTGTTGCGCTTGTTGAGGTTAGTTAATTTCAATTGGTGTTGCTCACAGGTTGTAGTCCATCAGATTCTGATCGAGTCGCCTTCTCTTTCATGTGGTTGATGTTTATTTATTAGCTACTTGAGGACTGCCTAATTGATACATGTTCTTCTCATGTTTTCACTGTCAACAGTCCACTGGTGTTTTCTTTGCCGTGTCAAGGTATACCAGCGCAACTCCTATACCTCCTTCTGTCCTTAGCCGTGGTGTAGGTTGGCAGGTAAATCTATTAAAATGATGCATGGTCAATATTCTCATCTTTCATAACTTTAACTTCAAATGTCATTTGTTGTTTGTCTCTTATAAAAATGAAATGTTATCTCAATTCCCCTATTGTTCAAGGTAACTATTAGTTCATTGTCTGTGGCTCTAAAACTAAGTTTTCCTTGTCCTTTTAAGGGTGTGGGCATATTGTTCTCAGGAATATTGGGAACCGGAACTGGCTCGTCTGTATCTCCGTAAGACTCTTGTCAAGTACTACCAAAGATGAAATTTTGCCACTATTGTGCAAGCTTAGTCGTTGAACCTTACCTTTTGCTTTCTATTCAATAGAGAAAATGCAGGCCTGCTGGCATTAACCCGTGTTGGGAGCAGGAGGGTTGTTCAAATATCTGCTGGTTTCATGATCTTCTTCTCGATTCTTGGTGCGTGGTTTGCTATATTTAATCATTCTTCAGCGTGAAGTGCTGTTTCATTGTTAAACTTGTGTTCATCCAGGGAAATTTGGAGCTGTCTTTGCGTCAATCCCTGCACCGATTGTTGCAGCATTGTATTGTCTCTTCTTCGCCTATGTTGGTATGTATCATCAATTAAAGTCTTTTGTATATTCCTAGGATAACGAGAACATGATAAACTCTGGCCTTAAATGTGTTTGCAGGTTCAGCTGGTCTCAGTTTTCTCCAATTCTGCAACTTAAACAGCTTTAGAACAAAGTTCATTCTAGGATTCTCAGTTTTCATGGGGTTATCCATTCCACAGTACTTCAATGAATATACAGCAATAAATGGATATGGTCCTGTTCATACTAGAGCTAGATGGGTAAGTAAGTAAATTCTTTTCCCATATTACTACATTGATATTATTATGGAATAGTGTTAAAATGCCCCCTCCTATATTGTGTTCTTTTTTCACCAGTTCAATGACATGATCAATGTGCCCTTCTCGTCGGAACCATTTGTTGCTGGTTTACTGGCATTATTCCTGGATGTATCACTGCACCGAAAGGACGCTGCAACAAGGAAAGACAGAGGCATGCCATGGTGGGATAGATTCAAGTCATTCAAGACTGATACAAGAAGTGAAGAGTTCTATTCATTGCCCTTCAATCTCAACAAGTTTTTCCCATCTGTATGATTGAAAGGGGAGATAATCAAAATTTCATATATGGTACCTCAATAGTTCAAGCATTTTGTATTGCCCCTGGAAAGATTAATCATGAGTGACTTGTTTAGTGAACAGTCCACTCCTAATGCTGTTAGTTAAGAGAGGTATATGAATATGACTATCATATAAAAGTCCTACCCAAAAGTGTCATTTTGTCAAGAGTTATTTATGCACCATATTCCGTTTTTATTTTTCAGAAAAAGCTTCAAAAATGGTTTGATTTTATGTATTACAGTTAGGTTTATTGATTTTTTATTTTTAAATATGCTAAAGCAATAAATTTTTTTTATCGATTCTTGGTTCAATTTTAGATTTACCTAATAAGAAAATACTCATAAAATAGATATAACTTCTTTAACAATTTGACACAATATGATAAGATACAGTAAAACAAACAAATCAATTGAACACCTAAACTTATTAATATGCAATATTTGACCTCATATTCTAATTTATTTTCCAACACAAGGGTTATACGTTGGAAATCAAGTAAATACATGACTTACTAGTATCGATTTAGTATCAAGTAATGTTAAATTATTAATATTTAATATTATAAAGGGATAAAGCAGTAAACTATAGTAGTCTCAATGAGTTATCGATTTATCCAATAACCCAATACTAAAAATCGAAACCCAATAATATTTTTTGTAAAATCATTAGACATTCGTTAACTCAATAAACCGATAACGATAAATTAATAACATTTTGTTTTATTTCGATTTATTAATCGATTCGATTTTTGCATACTGTGGCTATGTACTGTAATTGTTTTCAAACTTTTGCTATTTTTGGCAAATATTGGGCCTATATTTGCCCTATCAAGTAATTATCTCTTTTTATTTGAACTATCTTTTACTATTTCCTACAAGTTTTCTTGTGATATATTTAGCAGCAGTATTTAGTATTCGTGTGATATTTTATTCTTCATTTTTATTACTACATCTTACTTTATTTTTTTGTTTGTTTATCTAACTATGTCGTTATTGTTATATTAATTTGATTACACTTCTTTTAAGTAGAAAATTCATCGAAAATATTCTCATTAAACTATTTCGTTATTGTTATGCAGCTTTGATCACACTTCTTTTAAGCAAAAAAATTTATCAAAAATATTTTCTCTACCCTATAAAAATAAGTATAAAGCCTATGTATATGTTATCTTTTCGGACCTTACTTGATTTTACTGAATATCTCATCATTGTTATTGTTTCCTCGTGATACATTCATGTTTTTACGATATGCTAATTTCTTTTCTTTTATTTGATTTGGAGTGAACAAGTAAGGTTGCTCTAACAAACAACTTGAATCTATGATTTTGGGTTCAGTTTGTGATTGACAAGATGGGCCATTCTAAAATGGGCTTCTTTCTCTTTAGCCCACAAAATTTAGAATAAGGCCACCTTATACTTAGGTTGTGTTTGGTATGGCGAAAAATATTTTTAATATTTTTATATTTAGCTAATCAAATTTTTTGGATTTTTTAAAAGAATTACAAATTTCATGAAGAAGAAAAAAAGTGAAAAATACTTACTTAATGAAAGTAGCGAAAACAAATTTCATAACCAACATTCTATGATTGTCTCTTCCTTACCTTTTCCAACTGACTTCACTTTCAACCCCATACCCCTATCCCCGTGCTTCTATCATCCACTCCCCCTGGCACCCCGATTTGATCGTCTTTATTTAGATTATGTGAAATATTTTGAAATAACATATTCCACTTACTCAACAAATATATATAAAAAAAATATTCACTTATTTATGTGAGAACATTTTTTCTTTGTACCAAATCCACCCTAATATCATTTTTGTAATTTTTCTTTTTAATCCTTTCTGGTTAGCCAAGAGTAAATTAATACTCTCTTTGTTTCATATTAGCTAATTCATGTTGATCCGACATACTCTTTAAGAAATTTTTAATTAAAGATGTATTTTACTAAATTAATCTTATTATTTATGTTTTGGAGCTTTAAATTTGACTAGTACAACTTTATGCGTATTATTTCATCTTATTTTATTTTTTATTATATATAAAAGAGATAGAACACAAAATAAAGATTAATTCACGATACTGGAAAAAAGAAATTATTATAATTAGTGTCTTTTTAGTAAAATAAGTAACTTTTTCTATTATACATAGCGTGTTTTATTTCATTTTACTTGATTTTTATATTAAAAATAAATATTTTATTTTACTTATCTATTTTAAATAAATTAAGAAAGAGTTCTATAACTTTTTTTCTTTATCCATATGACTATATCCACCTATGAGTAAGCTCATCTGAAAAATATTCTTGAGGAATGGGAGATTTCCAAGTTGAATACACTCAAAAAATAATTTAGCAATGGATAAATTTCGTAGCTTAACAATAAAATTCGTCACTAATACATCGAATCAATGATAAATTTCTATTAACTATGAGCTACTAACTATGGTTTAGCAACATAGTAGCTAAATTCAATTTTCTTTTTTTTTTTTTGGTATATAATGATAGGGAAATGATTAAACTAGTCATATTACATTTAGATTAAGAAAATCTTGTGATTTCCGATCATACAATAACATTAATAGTTAGGTTTAAGTCTAAGTGAGTTGATGCAGATCATATAAATTAGAGGAATTTTCGAATATAGTCATGTAAAAATATCTTAATTATACTTCATAGTTATAGTTTAGGTAATTATATTTCGTAACTATAGTTATAGTAACGTTTGTATAATTCTTGCAATATTTGTATACATTTATATAATTCGCAGTTTTTATATAGCGTTTGTATATTTCACTATACTATTAGTATACAACGTTTGTATAAGTTGCTATATAATTCACAATATTAATATATTTCGGTATACAATATGATTTACGCACTATTTTTGTATAATCGCACACAATATTTGTATAAATCACGTGAATTATACAAAACTCAAATTGTAATTATAGCTAGATGTTTGCCGCGAACCTTAATTATAACTAATTAACTAGTTATATTTGCTTATTCACGAAATTTTTTCTATAAATTATCATGCACTAATATATATGTCGGACAATTTACGCTCATTTGATTATTGTTTTGAAACTATAAATAACGCAAAAATCATTGTGAGGCAGGCCAAATAGTGCTCCTTCACGATATCTAGATTTTTTAAGTCCTTAATTATATTAAGTTGAACTATGAAATTAAATTGGATAAGTTATGGTCCCAAATTCCAAATTCGAAACGCTTTTCTTTTCCCTTTTTCCAGACTTTTCCCAACAGACAAAAACCACACGGGTAGTAATAGTAAAAGGTGAAAAGAACAGCTCTTATTATTGGCCTTTCACTTTCACATAATATCAATACAATTGGAATTAGGTAAAAGTATTAAAAACGCTCCTTTATTTGATTAAAATTATTGATTTCATTCCTAAACTATTGACAGGCCTAAGAATACCCTCCAACTTGACGAGACAAGCTCAATTACACCCCTACCATTTGGTGTGTTGTGCACGCGCCACACTTTGACTTTTTTGACTGATGTTACATACATATGTATATTTATTCAACAAAAGATAAAGTAATAGTAACTATTATTTCTTAAAAATATTTTTTTAAAAAATATTTTATTTTTCCTAAAAATGAGTTGATTTCTAACTCATTTTCTCACATTTTTAGAAATTTTTAGTTAGAGTACAAAATATCTTTTAGAGTATAAATATTAAAATTCTTTTTTTGAGGGGTAGGGGTGGGGTAGGGGTGG
>JAABOM020000092.1:1316260-1329114 GCA_011800125.2 Solanum clarkiae
AAAATCTCAAAATTAAATTTTTTTGTGAAAAAAAATTAATTTTTTTTTGTATGAGGTGGGTGCGTTTGGGTTAAAATTTTCAAAATATGAATTTTTTTTCAAAAAATAAACTTTTAATCTAATTTTATTTTTAAAATAATAATAATATATTTGGTAAAAAATTAAAGAAAAATTTTTTCTTTAAAAAAAGTAAAAAAATTTGATGTGGCCTATTTTTCATCCTTCCACGCGCTGATGTGGCGCGTGTACAATACACCAAATGGAAGAGGTTTAGTTGAGCCTGTTTCGTCAAGTTGGAGGGTGTTCTTGGGCCTGTCAATAATTTAGGAACGACACCAATAATTTTGGACAAGTTGAGGGACGTTTTTAATACTTTTGCCTTAAAATTATTAGCAATCTTATCTCTATATCTATGTTTTTGTGTATTTTATAGAACAAATGTTATGTTTTCTTTCTTTTGTTTGTTGTTTTCTCTATAAATCTAAGTATTTTTACCGATACATTTTTGATATATTATTAATAAAGAGTTGAATTTAATCTTTCCTTACACCTTGCGATAACTATCGCATTACGGTCGACAACTCTCTGATGAGGATGAATGAAGGATCTTTTATGCTGGAAACTTCTTAAAATGATGTACATATATATAATATCTTAGGAGAGTCGCCTCATATTGAAATAGGAGAGGAAAGAGTTCATATGCTACATGCGTTTTTAGGACTTGAGATAGCGTACTTCAAAACACAGATAGATTAATGCAGATTTAGAATCGAGACATATAATACATGTCATGAACTTGTTTAGTGACATATTGAAATCTTAAATTGCTCATTATTAAAGTCTCATTTGTTTGCACTTAAATGGAGGTTTGAATCTGAATGGTTCAAACTTTAGGTCAATAAATGTGTTTATTTTTTCTCTTTAAAAATCTCTTAATGGGTCTAAAAGGTCTGAATAACTCAGATCTGCAACTGACTTTTTTGGGGTTAAATATTGGATTCTTCAACCCGTTTTACTGATTAATCAGAAAGAAAAGTCTTCAAAATTGGTCCATCAGCCCAAACCCGACCAGACAATACAAATAAGTAAATGACGTGTTCTAGAAACACCTTTCCTATTCTTGACTTTTCACTTTTCCGATGTGGCCCTTCAATGGCGATGCTCATCTTTTGCTTTCACTAGCTCTGCTGGTCTTGTCCTGTGACGTCTGATGTTGTAAGTCTCTTCTCCCAACCTCTTTCCTTATGATTTTGCTATAGTTTCTATGAATCTTGTCCGTTTTCAGGATTTCATGCGATGCTCCACCATGGCCGTCCTCATCCTACTGAAAAAGGAGATCCGTTTTACTCTGAAGCTAGATATGTAAGCATCTTCCTTCGATCTATGAGGTGAGTACCTTTCTCTTTTCTATCTCATTTTGACACTCCACTTTCTTCGCAGTAGTTGGTCGTCCATCCATCGTATTTTTGAGGTGCATGGCTACTTTTGCCAGTCGTAATAGGAAGCTTTTGATTTGGAAGAAGACTCTGCTTTTTTTTTTGAAAGAATGTCTTACTTTTTGCTCCCACACACAATTGATTCTTAATACTATTCAGATTTTTAAATTCACGTTTTACATCTCTCACTCAAACTCACACTCTTGTCTTTTTCTTTCTCAAAGCAACATCCTAGCTTCTTCTCACTGGTTCAACCATCAATCAATCAACCTAATATTTTTTCTTGAGCCAATGAAATTCAAATCTCATTTGAGTATTCCCGAATACAATTTCATTTTTATTCTACATTTTTAATGCTAGTTTTCAATTGTGAAATTAGGATTTAAGAAGACCAACAACATGTCCACAACTTAAGCCAAATAAAAGAGATAGGATGAAATTTTTAGAAATTTTTCTCTGCCTTCTATTGAACTATCAAGCCCTAGATTATATACATTTGATTTGCTGTAAAAAAAAATAACAAAAGAAATACTTTGTATACTTGTCCTATTCCTATTAATCTATTGTAAAGATAGAAATATTTCTTTTTCTATGTACATATGCTTCTCACATGTGATTTTAATAAAAATCAAAAGAAACTGTCACCTAAAGTCTACTGAGACAAAAACAAAAGAGGCTCTTTCATTTCATCTTATTCTTTATTGAACCTTTCATCTGTGGAACTTGAATTTCTTCTTCTTTCATCTTTATCTCTTCAAGATCTTCAATATTCCCCCTCAAGTTGGAGGAGGTGGACTGAAACCCCAACTTCCCTAATATATCACAATGAGGTTCTCCAGATAAAGCTTTTGTGAATAAATTAACAAGCTGGTGTTTTGAAGGAAAAATGATAGGGTGATGAGACCCACAAGTACTATTGACGAACAAAGTGACAATCTAACTCCATGTGTTTCATCCTCTCATGAAAGATTAGATTTTTAGTAATGTGAGAGATTGCTTGACTATTAGATTGGATTATGACTGCCAATGTAGGTTTGCAGATAGATCATCAAGAAGACGCACCAACCAGGTAATTTCTATCGTTACACATTGCATTGATCTATATTCTGCCTTGGTAAAATATAGTGAAATTGAAACTTATTTTTTTGATTTTTCATAAAATTGCATATCCTCCCAAAGCAATGTAGAAATTACTATTTGATCTCCTTATAATTTTTACATAGTGCCCGGTCTACATCACACTTTTCTTGAATAATCAAGTTGTGCTAAAATCACTCTCTCACCTTTCTGAATCTATCAGTTTCACTTAAGCTTAGGAACAGTCAGGATAAAGAAAGATTATGGAGGAAGGTGTTAAAATTTTACAGCTCAATCACACTTGGGATGCGCTTTGCTTACCCCCGGAAAAGAAACCTTTGCCTTGTAAATGGGTTTACAAGGTAAAACATAAATCAAATAAAAGTGTGGAGAGACTAAAGGCTAGACTTATGGTGAAGGGACATTCAAAGGGAAAGGATTGACTACACAAAGATCTTTTTTTCCTATGATAAAAATGACTACCATCAAGTATCTCCTAACTATTGCAGCAAAGAGGAGTTGGATGTGTCTCAACTTGATGTTAGTAATGCATTTTTACATAGAGTCATACAAGAAGAAGTCTACATGAAGTTTCCCGCAGGTCTTACTCCTCAATGATCTAATCAAGTTTGTTTATTGAGAAAATCACTATATGAATTGAAAAATATCTAAGTAGTGGTATGCTAGGTTTGCAGGTGCACTGTAATTCAAAGGATATTCTAATTCCCTGAATGACTATTTTTTAAAAAATAAAAGGCGAAATTTCCATCATTGCAGTGTATGTGGATGATATATTATTAATGAGAAATGATACTTCTGACATAGCAAACATAATCAGTTTCCTCAATACAGAGTTCAAGGTAAAGAAACTAGGACATATTTATTATTCCTTGGAATGGAGATATTGAGGAAAAAAATGAGAATTTCTGATCACTCAAAAAAAATTTTGTTTAGAACTTTTGCAATAATATAATCTAGCAGGACCTAATATTTCATCCACATTGGATACGTATTGCAAGCTATATCAAAATGATAGTCATTCATTAAAAGATACAACTATGTATAGACATCTTGTAAGAAAATTAAATTACCTGACAAACACCTGATCAGACCGTCTTTTGCAATTTTGGTCCTTAGTCAATTCTTACAGAATCCTACTGTTGCTCACTACATAGCAACACTTTGAGTAGTTAGATATCTTTGGTCTGATCCAGGATCAGGATTCTCTTCTCATCTGATTCCACATTGAATTTATTGACATTTTGCGACGTAGATTGGATATCATGTAAAGATACGAGGAGATTAATTAGTGATCTCTACATTACTTTGGGAGGAGCCCCAATTTTATGAAAATCGAAAGAATAAGTCTCAATTTCACTATCTTCTGTCGAGGCAGAATATAGATCAATATTACGTGTAACAACAAAAATTACCTGATTGGTGCATCTTCTTGATATGATTTGTCTGCATCTTCTACTTTGTCGGTCCCAATCCATTTTGATAGTCAAGTCGCTCTTCATATTACTAAAAATTCAGTCTTTCATGAGAGGATGAAACACATGGAATTAGATTGTAACTTTGTTCATCAATGGTACTTGTTCGATCTCATTACCCTAATCACTTTGTCCCTTCTAAGCACCAGCTTGCCGATTTATCCACAAAAGTTTTATCTAGAGAATCTCATCGTGATATATTGGGTAAGTTGGGGGTTCTTTCTGTCCTCTCCAACTTAAGGGGGGATGTTGAAGATCCTAAAAAATAAAGAAGAAAGAAGAAGAAATTCAAGTCCAACAGATGAGAGCTTCAATGAAGAAGAAGATAAAATGAAAGAGAGTTATTTGTTTTACCTTTGTGAAATTGATTTCCAACTCTTTGAGGACCAAAATACCCAAGTCTTTATGGTGGAAAAGTATTTCTCTGAATTGACTTTGCAGTTTTTTGGATTGTCCTTCCTTATTTTTCGACAATGAACAAAGTAGATTCACTAGAAAACTGAGCATTAGCAAAAAGTTTTCTCTGATGTTCATCTTGCAACAAGAGAGTGTAGGCATGATGAAGTGTAGGGGGAGGGTTAATCATGAGAATACTACTCCTTTTTTATAGAAGGTTTCATTTAAGCCATCAAACATTGCATAAGCCTTTAATCTTCTAAGAACTTATTTAGCTTTTCTGTCATCCATCACAAACACATACTCAGATACATATTATATCACTGTTCAGTGAGTCTGAATCATCTCATAAACACTTGAGTTTTGTAAAACACCCTGCTATGTCTTGTGTTCCTTGCCCTGTGATCTCTTTTTGCAAATTGAAAAGCTTGGCACCATTTGACTGCCTAAATCTATGCTCAAGACTTTTTCATAGTTGTATGGTTGTCTTAGAATACATAACACTATCTCTTATATCCTTTGACAGAGAGTTTAGTATCCAAGAAGTAACCATGTTATCACACAGATTTGATTATTGATAGTCTGGGGCATCCAGACTAGGTGTGAAAATGATACCATTAATAAATCCTAATTTGTTTTTTAGCTGATAGGGCTATGAAGATAGATCTACGCCATCCTGGAAATTCCCTTCCATCAAAAAGTGCATTCACAAGACTCTATTCTAGTGCATCTGAAGGTTGAATATGAAGAGACTGGGTTGTTGATATTATTATTGACATCACTCCTTTGATTGTTGATGGTGTTGTTGGCACTGAGATTCTGTCATGATAGGAATTTGTCAATGAAACAAAGATGAGAGAAAAGGTTGATGGAAAACTTTTTTGGATCAAGCTTACTGTCGCTCTGATACCATGAAAGAGATAGGATGAAATTTGCAGAATTTTTTCTCTGCCTTCTATTGAACTATCAACCTAGATTATATACATTTGATTTACTATAAATAATCAAATAACAAAAGAAATATTTTGTACACTTTTCCTATTCCTATTAGTCTACCGTAAAGATAGAAATATTTCTTTTTTCATATATACATGCTTCTCACATGTGACTTTAATAAAACCAATAGAAGCTACCACCTAATGTCTACTGAGACAAAAACAAAAAAAGCTCTTCCATTTCATCTTTTTCTTCATTGAAGCTCTCATCTATGGGACTTGAATTACTACAGTTTACCTATTCCTATTAGTCTACGGTGAAGATAGAAATATTTCTTTTTCTATACATGCATGCTTCTCACATGTGACTTTAATAAAACCAATAGAAGCTACCACCTAATGTCTACTGATACAAACAAAAAAAGCTCTTCCTTTTCATCTTTTTCTTCATTGAAGCTCTCATTTGTGGGACTTGAATTACTTCTTCTTTCTTCTTTATTTCTTCAAGATTTTCAACACTAAATAAAGAGGAAATAAAGTCCCCAGTATATTGTATGAAGTCGTGGTAAGATTTGTATACACTCAATATACGCTCAACAGACCCCACTTGTAGGATTTTCACTAGGTATGTTATTGTTTGTATGATATTTAAATATAAATAAATTATGCATATTCAGATGTTGAAAAATATATAATCTTAATTATTTAGTGTTCAGTTTTAAAGACATGATGTTAATCATTCAGATGTACATTCAGATTCATACGTCTTAATTTTAATGAAAATAAATGAGGCCTAAGTGGAGTTCTCGTGTATTAAAAAAAATAAAGTCATTTATTATATCATGTCATTCAGTGAAAAGGATAATTTTACAATTTTGAGTTTTATATTACAGTACTTGTTTCCTTAATACAATTTGTTTATAGATTTCTGCTGAATAATTATAAACATTAAGCAAATATATATTACTAGTTAATCTCAAATTAACAGTTTAAATTGAACTAAAGATTAAAATATCACCTTAGTGATTTTACTATTTACTATGTTATGAAATTGACATGCATGACATAGTAAAACAAATGAGGATGTAACATTTATATAGTCCAAACCATCAAGAAACAAAAAGATTATTAATGAAAAGGCAAAGACAACAATAGTATTTTATAAAGGCAAACCAGATTAGAAATCAGACATAAAATTGTTCCATGATTATCTATTATGTCTATAAATATAGAGGCAAGCCAAGATAATTGATGTCATATCAACCTCATAATTTATGAAACAATCTGACCTTCCATAATTCGATGTGTCAATTTTTATCACTTTTTTTATATAATTATTTGATATTGAGAATTTACTGATCGATTTATTTAAATTCGTGTTATGTAAGATTCTAACATTAAAGGAGAAATATTTATTAAAAATGTTATTTATTTTTATAATTTGAACCTGACGATCTTCTTTTTATTTTCAGACAAACTAAATTATTTTTGTTTGTCTAGTCATAATTTATATTCTTAGGTCACATGCAAATGAAAGATCACAATCATGCAGCGTAAAGTGATGATCTCAAGTGGACTGATTTTAATTATTATTTCCCTTTTTGAAACCTCAATGTTCATGCATGCATATGTTTTTTAATTATTTTAAATGATTAGACTATTTCTAAAATTACATTAACCTTGAAAGATGGAATAACAGTAAAACTTGAACATAACACATCGACAATGGCACTTGATAAGTTGTTAAATTTGTAAAGAATTATAATTAGAGAAATCAAAAGAGTGCATCATTTAATTAAGGGTTAAATCTGATTAATAAAAAATTATAAAGATTAACAATAAAAAGTGTCATATTTGAGGGACTAAAGGGTGAATTTTCCAAAAGGAAATAGATACTAAGAAGAATTGACACGATAATCCTTGAATTTTCCAAAAGGAAATAGATACTAAGAAGAATTGACACGATAATCCTTAATTTCATTTTTGGGAGGCCAAAAACAGCAAATTTTATTTAGATATTTAAATTAAATTTATTTTAATTAATTATTTAAACACTAAATAAAATATTTCTGTTAGGCCTTTTTTATTTAAATTCTAATTTGTTTGTGTTATGAAATGCCTGGTACGTGGATACGATAACTTATTTCAAATCTATCACTTCAATTAAATGGTATGAATTAGTCTCTATAAGTCATAAAATCTTTGACATATTTCAATTGAGGATGATGTGTATACATGACATATCTTTAATGATAAACTTATTTACATAATGACCATTTGAAATCAAGTGCACAAATATTTTTCAAAATTTGAACCGCAAGCACCTATTAAGTATTGGGATCGAAATAATCAAGGTGTTGCGCTGGAGCTAATAGTTACAAATCATAGTGGCAATTGTAATGCTCGGTGAAATAACTGAAATACCCCTAGAGGAGAGACATGCGCATAACGCGTCTTCCCAAGCTCCTATAGAAAATCCAAAATCGGATTTGCGATCAGCACAAAAAATTGAGTGGGAAAATAATCTCGGTCAAATTTTAGTGCAACCAGATCAAAAAATAATTTTTTGATGCAAACACTGAGATAGTGCCTGTACGCATCAGGGTAGCGACGCGCTCTGAACGCGGACTTACACTTGTATTTTTTTTTAAACTTTCTACGGAGATTGGAAAAACTCGTTTGGAGGATTTTTGAATTCACGCCCGAGGCGCGTCGTGGACTTGTGTAATTCCCAAGGCGAATTTTCTTTTATTTTGTGAGGGGTTTTTTGGACCTTTCTCAACCCCTCCCAAGTTTAATAAACAAGTATTAAGGTCGTTTTCTCAGATTAGGGCTTTCAAAATCCATTTTTTTCTATCTTCTAAGAGAGAAATCTTGAGAGAATTGAAGCTTGAGATTTTCAAGATTCGGGATAAATTCCTTGTAGAGACTTGCTATACTCTTCAGCCCAGGTATGTAAGGCTAACCTAAAACATGAAATTATTCTTCCATGTGCCCCTTTAATTAAAGTAAGTTGATAGTTGAATGTAATGAGTTGTATGTATGTAATTTTTGAGTATTTACCTGAAATTTATACATATATCACATATTTTCTATGTTGATGATCATCACAACTTGACTTACTACATACATGCTTTTATTATAATTTTTTCCTGAAAACTCTGTATGCTATTTTGTTAAAGTCTGCAAGAATAAACTTAGGAGATGAGTTTAGAGCCTTGATTGTATGGATGTACTTGTCATTTGTGGTTGTGGTCCTGACTTGAGAGTATTGATGAGATTGATATCCTTAAAGCTTTAAAGACTTTGAAACTTAATTCTAAAAGAATGTTCTGAGTCCTAGAATTGATGATTGAAGTAATAAGTCGAGTTGATGTACTATATCCAAATGAGACTAATTATAGAGTAATCCTGATGTTTGATGTATTATGAGCATGTTGAGTTCTGGGAGGAGTATTGAGCACCGAAATGAGTAAGAGTGAATCTTACTCGCACTTATTAACTACGTGGCTAGCGTAGGAGAGGATTGGACCGTAAAATTAGATGTTTCCTTAGTCCCAAAATAGGACTTGATGTTCTTTAATTATGGATCCACAGATGTGATGTCCTTTACCCCAGCAAGGTACTGGACGGATGTGGCAACGACATCGTTCCTTTGTATCATCACTGGCTCATAGGTGATGATTGTCGGTTAGAGAAACTCTCAAATAGGTTCCACACTGATAGTACCCTCATGTTCAGTTGATGACTTGAGTCTTGATTGAATCTTGATGAGTTATTGCCTATTCTTTATCCTTATCTGAGATGAGTATATGTTATTCTAAACAAGTATCTTATGAGCTAAGATTATTCTATGTTATTTTCTGTCTATACTATTTCATTCAACTATTTTACATATCGTACATTTCATGTGCTGATATCACTCGATGCTACATCATTTCATGATGCAGATACAGAAGATAGAGAGCTTCAGCAGACGCATCGTTGAGGTTCAGCATTTCTAGTTCCAGAAATTGGTGAGTCCTTCCTTGTTTTCGGAGGATACCATTTACTTTCTTTCCTATATGTTGAGTTAGTTCTTTTAAGTTTGTGGTAGTCATGGCCTGTCATGATACCATCCTAGACTATAGAAGTAGGGGCTTCATAAACTAGAAGGTGGTGTTTTGATGTTGAGGTTCTTTCCTCTTGAACTGATGTTTTCTCAAAAACTATCATTTATCTTAGATGTTGAGATTTATTATATTGTCCTATGGCCCTTACTTTTTGATGTAGAAGTGACTGAGTTGAGTTGCCCATTATCTTATTTACTTAATTCCTGATGATTTCATTGTATAATTAATTGAATGATTGTCTTGAGACCGAGTGGTTCGCTTGGGGACTAGCAATAGTCTCTGAGTATCGATAACATCTAGGGTACCCTCTCGGGGTTGGTATCAGAGCACAGAGTTCAAGAGTCCTAGGGAGTTTATAAAGTCGTGTCTAGTAGAGTCTTGTTTATGGATGTGTTGTGCACCACACTTCATAAGCAAGAGGCTATAGGACATTAGGAATGGTTATCCTTCTTCTGTATTCTGAGTTCGTGCAATAGAGTTCAACTCTATAGAACTCTTTTCTAATTCTTGTGTTATACGTTTGCAGATCATGCCTCTTAAACATATTGCAGCCTAAAGAGATGTCTCAGCTCCAACCGCTGAGAATCTCCCACCAGAGATTCCTACTCAGACGGGGACGAGGAGACGGAGTTGACCTGCCAGAACTGCTGAGGTTCCATAGGCACCTCATGCACAGCCAGCCTCTACCACAGAGGCAGACTTTAGGGGAGCCATCACTATGCTCACACAGCTAGTTGCCTCCCAGAATAACAGCCGAGGTCGCTAGGCCCCTAGCTTTAGCTCCCAAGAGTCCACTGCTGCAACTAGGCTCAGAGACTTCTTGAGAATAAACCCACCAGTCTACACATGGTCAAAGGTTAAGGAGGAGCCACAGAACTTTATCAATGAGATGTGCAAGGTCTTGAGGGCTATGCATGAGACTGAGATTGAGGGAATTGAACTTGCCTCTTATCATCTTAAAGATGTTGCCAATGTCTGGTATAACCAGTAGGAGGATAATTGAGGTGAGAATGTTGAGCCTGCTGAGTGGTATAAGTTTAAGACTGCTTTCCTCAATCACTCCTTTCTCCAAGAATGGAGGGAGGCAAAGGTTGATGAGTTCATGAACTTGAAGCAAGAAGGATAACAGTTAAGGAGTACAACCTCATGTTTATTAAGTTGTCCAGGTATGCTCCAGAAATAGTCTAGGACACGAGGGCAAAGATGAGAAAGTTCATATCTGGGTTTGGCAGGTATGTAAAGAAGGAGTGCGAAGCGGCATTACTGATCCTAGGCATGGATATCTCCAGAATTAT
The DNA here is from genome assembly GCA_011800125.2 of Solanum clarkiae. NCBI lineage: Eukaryota > Viridiplantae > Streptophyta > Magnoliopsida > Solanales > Solanaceae > Solanum > Solanum clarkiae. The sequence continues at coordinate 1,327,005 of JAABOM020000092.1, forward strand.
GGTTTATGCCCAACAAACCGAGGAAGATAAAAAGAGAGATAGAGAAGAGCATCTAAGCAAGAAATCCAAGTCAGCAGGGCATGAGCCTAGCCAACAGAGACAGAATAAGGGTGATAAATCCTACTTTCAGAAGAGGTCTTCTAGCTATACACCCTCCATAGCAAGCGCACCCATCTAACAAAATAGGTATGATTAGAAGTCTTATGGTCACTAGAATTTTAGGTCTTAGGGTTCTCAATCCCAGGTTAATGTGACTTAAGGTTCAAGGAGAAAGCCAGCCTGTGGCAAATGTGGCAAATTACACCTAGGTGAGTGCTGCGAGGGTATAAATGCTTGTTATAAGTGTGGGCAGACTGGTCACTTCCAGAATGAGAGTCTGATGAGAAGACGGGGTGATGGAAGTAATAAAGCACAGTCCTCCGCAGCACCCCCAGCTGGCAGTCATCAGAGGGTACTACTACGGGTGCAGGATGCAAGACAAATCGTCTTTATATAATAGGTAATCGCCAAGATCAGGAGGTGGCACCAAATGTTGTTACGGATATGGTTCGAGTCATTATTTTTTATTGTTATGCATTGCTTGACCCAGGTGTCACTCTATCTTTTGTGACTCCCTATGTGGCTAGTAGTTTGGTATTCTTCCAGAGAGTTTGCTTGAACCCTTTTCTGTTTCCACTCCTACTGGTGAGTCTATCCTAGCTGAGAGGGTCTATATAGAGATACCTTGGTTGACTTGGTAGATTTGGAGATGGTGGATTTTGATGTGATTCTTGGCATGGATTGGCTTCATGCCTGTTATGCCTCCGGTGATTGTAGGAATTGGATTGTTAAGTTCTAATTCCCGAATGAACCATTCCTAGAGTGGAAAGGGAGTTCTGTTGCATCTAAGAGCAGGTTCACCTCCTATCTTAGAGCTAGAAAGCTAATATCTAAAGGTTGTATTTACCATCTCGTGCGAGTTAAGTCTGATGATGTTGAGCCTCTTATTCTAGAGTTAGTCCCAATTGTAAATGATTTTCCTAAAGTGTTTCCTGAGGATCTGCCTGGAGTCCCTCCTGATAGGAAGATCGACTTTAGGATCTGCCTGGAGTCCCAAGATGCTCATACAAATTCATATGTCTCAAAATCAAGAATTGGTAGCTCAGTGCCATACATGTTGCAATATCCTCAATCTCAATCCCATCACAATCCTAGCAACATTTACATCCTAAGTAAGTATTACTTCAACATCAATAACAAATAATCACTAATTCACATATATTAAATCTTCCTCATTATTTCACAAGTCAAATATCAACAAAGGATACCACCCAATTCAAAATATTTCAATCAAAGACTGCATAAATTATTTTCAACACCTCACACAAGAAGTACAAGATTCTATATACTTAACAAAGGTTAAGAAATCTACTTGCCTTAATAATTTTGAACACTCACTGCGGGACTTGGGTCTTCCCCTTTTGAATAGAATCCGAAGCACCACAATCTAGTTACACAAATTACCATAATAAGATTTCATAACTAAAGCACCAAAATCTATAGTCATATTCCTAACTTTCGAGCCTATGGTTCCATCTTAATTCTTTTAAATAACATAATTTTAAAAGGAATTATAAAATACAATACATATCTAATATCTAATTAACCTATTATTATTGTCGATTTTTAAGAGATAAAAGAAAATTTATATAATATATATATCGGTGCCTAAACGAAGAGCTAAAAGCTCTGGACGACACTACAGCACTGGCAAAGTGCTAATACATGCTTCGCCATTATTACTTCCCACCCAAACATTATAAAGCTTCTGTAATTCTTTACTTTCATTAAAAATATGCCTACAGCACATTAACTCCTTCCTTCCACTAATCACCTAATATATAAACATTAATATAGTTCCACCTAGATGCAGAACACATAGAATTTAAGTGAATTAACGTCTTACCTAAAGCCGATAACTTTTTCCTCTCGAGTTCGCACCTCTGCACCCGCGCAGTTAATTAACCTCTATCAACCCTAATCTCCTTATCTTCTTTTCTTATTTTTCTAACTTAATAAATTTATTAAAAGATGACACATATTATGCCAATTTATTCCCAGGTACATGTAC
>JAABOM020000092.1:1337057-1364684 GCA_011800125.2 Solanum clarkiae
TCGAGGTCATTTCTTCATTTTTTATACATTGAATTTTCTCTTCGTCTATGTGAATCTATTGTTGGTTCTTTGAGTTCGCTGAAAATTACAAAAAATTGAGGTACTTCTACTTTTGTAGTTATAAATCTGTTTTATACTGGGAGGAAATAATCCACAAGCCTCGAATACAGCGAGGGAATTAAATTCCTTAAGGGCACACAGTGAATTATGTGGACTCAAATTGTTAAACATATTTTAATTTTATAATTTCATTTTCTTTATTTACTGTTTGAATACAAAGGGACAACATCTTGTTCATATTTGTGACATTCAATCTGCAATTTGATTTTCCTCTTTTTAAACTAACTATATTTAATAATGTGTCTTGTTGGCTACAAGCACGTACTTACCATCTTCAATTAACTATGAAAAATGATTAGTACATGTTAATTATCAGTATAACTAAACTTGTAATATAAAAAATACTTAATGCATTATATTATCAAGACAGAGAGAGAGAGAGAGAGTTTAAACCATTCAATATTGATGGCTGTTGATGACAAGTTAAAAGAGCACTTGAAATAATTAGGTTTGTAGTCCCCTACACAGGTCATGTTTGAACATGAAATAGTCCAGTGTGCATTAAATGTTGGAAACCAAGATCCCCCAACATCTCCACATGGCTTACATATTCTGACAATTAATCACCTAAAACTTCTTTTTTATTTACACCATGTGAAACATTGTTCAACATTTTCCCATCAATGGTTTGCTAGTTGCAATTAATTTAAAGGGGTGAATCTGATTTACTTAAAGAGTCAAAGATATTTAGTGTACATTAAGCTCATCCTTTGTTTTAGACTGACAATTTATAAATGAATCATGTCATTAATAAGGTAATTTTAAATAGATTGGTCTGATAGTGAGTACACTCGCCAAATAGGTCAGTATCGTATTAATGAGAACTTGTGATTAATCATTTATTAAATTAAACTAATGCGAATCATGTAATCGTATTCACTTTCTATTCTTCAATTGATCCAATTTCTTAATTTATCTATTTTGATGATGATGAAGTGAGTCCTTAATCGCCTAATCGTATTATTCTCATGTCTAATATGTGGTCATGAACCTTAACACCAACTACTGTAGATTAACCAAACAAGGCAATTTAGGTATATGTCTATGTTAAGTGTGAATTCTCTCTTTGATGTCCATGATTAAAATATAACGGTTAAACCTACTAGTGATATTGTTCGCTGGGCCCTAGGCCTACACGGCATTAAAACGTGTCACTAATAGGTAAGATCTGCTTATTTATATACTCAACAGTGTTTTGTTGATGTAGAACTTTTTATCTTAAGATAGTTGTAAAATTACAACCTTTTTATGGACTCAATGTCCTCGATTAGATTTAATCCACTGTATGGGATTTGTCCTAACGTGAAACTTCTTATTTTAAAATGAGTTGTTACATATAACCATTCTATAGACTCATCGTTCTCACTGAGGTTTACTTCACTGCATAGGATTTACCTAGATGCAACACTAAGGTTTCTTCCACCTTACCAAATTTTTTCTAAACTCAGCTGAACTCTTGCCCACATCGATAAAACTGACAGTTGAATGGTTTTGATACCATTTGTAATGTCGCAACATGTTAGTGATATTGTCCATTTTGAACCTAATCGGCACGACTTTAAAATGTGTCACTAGTAGGTCAAGGTAAGACATGCTTACTTATATTCCTAACATCTCTTCTGTATTTTGCTGATGTAGGACTTCTTATATTAAGATGGGTTGTTGCATCAAATCTTGTTTTATTTGCAATCTTGACTTTGAACAGAAAACAACCAAATAATTAATTTAGAATTAAATGAATAAGCTAATATGATAAACTAATTAACTACAATAATATCCTAAAAACAATAATAATGAAAGAATCATAATCTTACAAGAAGTTTAGTTTCACATGGACATGGAGGAAAAATAAAAACTAACAATAACATGAAGAAAAAAAATATAAGAACAAAAAGTGCTTGATCTTCACAACGACTCCTACCTCTTCCCAACCAAAAATTTTGTTAAAACACATTTATTAACTACTAGTTTAGTGTGCGTGCTTTTCACATATGAGCCACGTTAATTTAAAAATTATATATAAATGATAGTTGCCATTAAATATAGATAATATTTATGTAAATAAAATTAAATAAATATTATTAGTTTGATGCAATAGTTTAGTCTATTGTGATATAAGAAAGATGAGAAAATCAAATACAAGATTCATATAAATAAAATTAAATAAATTAGTTTGATGCAAAGTTAAACTATTCTGATAGAGCAAAGATGAAAAAAATCAATCCAATTGCTTATAATATAGATATGTTAATCGTGTTTCAATACAGAAAGTAATAATTTAGACTTGAATAGTTAGAAATTAAATAATTAATTGACTAAAATTTAATGTAACAAAAGATTTCGAAATATAAAAGGAGTAGTTTAAAGTTTCAACATAATTTTATTTTTAAATTTGTTATATTACATACTTTTATTAACAAAATACTTGATAGTCAAATTTTTTATTAATGATTTACATAGAATAGTCTTAAATCAAGATTGAATTCTAAATATAAAGTAATTCTAATCTAAAAGTGAATCTGGAAACTAAATTATAAAAAATTAAATAAATAAATTAAGAAAAAAATAGTGAAAAGACGATTTTGTATAAAGTAAAGAAGTATTACATTACTTGAGATATTATTTTACCTGAATAGATGAAATTTGTGAATAGAACGAGATGTTACATACAAAATAAGAGAAATTTTTAAATAGCGAAAATTTATTAGACTCAACTAACTAAACTAAGGGCATAATATACTTTGAATAAAACAAGTTAAGACAGTATAACAATTAATATTATTTTCAAGCAAGTTAAACTGACATAACAATTAATATTATTTTCTTCAAATTCAAAAAGTGAAAAAGAAAGGGAAAAAGAATATGAAACAATAAACGTGAGTATGTAATATAAGTAAACCTGATAATCAAATTGAAGTTCGAGAAAAAGTGTAAAATAAGATCTAGCACCACTTAGAACAAATTGATGAAGGGGATAAATGAATCAATTAAAATGATAAAAATTAATTGCAATTGTAAAATAAGAAAATACAAGGCGAATTGTTGATTGTTAATGATTGATGAATTAAAAGTTGAAATTGAAATGTTTTTATAGAAGTAGAGAAGTCATAAATCAAAAAGGATAGGAAATAATATTTTATCATATTTCAAACGAAACCTTTCATTATATTATTAGGATTCATGATGAAAATAGAAAAACTTTAGTGAAATAGTAGAGTCATAAAGGAAAAAGAAAAAAAATGACAAACTAATTAATTATCGAAATATTAAGAGAATAATTAAGAAAAATTAAATTAGCTTTAATCTAATGAATTCTTTAACATGAATTTCTTATATATTTTTTTAGCTCTCTTTTTTAACACATGTTCTTTTTTTTTTTTTAAACTTGTTTTTGTGCCTATTTTTATGGGAGATGGTTTTTCAAATCTTTTGTTGCGGGAAGTTTTTTATTTTTCTTTTTTTAGATCAAGTCTATTCTAGTTAGAAAAAAATTCTTCATGTATGAATTTTTATTATATTTATTATATTAAACATTAAATATTATTAAAATAGTAATAAAATAATTAAAAATAATGGTGAAAAGATAATTTTGTTTAAAGTGAAGTCTTTTAATAAAGGACAAAAAGTTCAAATAACTTTTCTACGAACCTTTATATTTTTAATATAACATAGATATATATATCTCGATAGATTTATAGATATAAAAAAAATCTCAAATAAACTATCCCAGTCCAACTTAGATTAATCAGTTTAGTTATGATAAAATAGCTTATCAATTGAATAAATTATTGATCAACGTGTAGCTTCTGTCCCCGACTTGTAATGATGGTACACAAGTTATTAATGACTCGAGTTACTTTTCTTCTATGATCTCTAACATCTAGGTTAACTTTGACATTTTTGTCTAAAAAATATGCTACTTTTTGGGAATTTGGAAAATGTGGACACTGCCTTAATTAGTAAAATTCTCCATATTTATGTGCGCATTAATTATACTACCTTCGTCCCGTATGAGAAACTTTTTATTTTACACGATAATTAAGAAATCATCAATGTATTAATTAATTTTATCATTTTATTCTTCATTTATGTCAATATATATTAAACTAAATTAGAAAAAATCATTAATGCACTAATTAATGATGGGGTAAAATGAAAAAAAATAATTAACTCTATCCTAATTTAGTAAGTGCTCTTATAATATGAGACAAATATTTATAGAAAGATGTCCTTATATTATGGGACGGAGGTCGTATTATTTAATCAAATATTTTTTTTTCATTCATTTCTAGTTGTCACGATTTCTTAAGAGTCAAACAATATAAAATTTGACTTGAAGATATATTTTTTTTCATTATAATAATATGATTTTTTTTTATAATTTTATATTCGCTCTGTCCCAAATTAATCGAATTTTTGAAGGTTTTTTCAATGTTCAAAGTTCAAGGTTCAAGGTGAATGCTTGAAAATTTTCATATTTGCTATTTCATTTATTGAAGTTTTACATTTTGTAGGAGATCAATTACATTACATATTTATGATTTTACTAAGGAAAATAGTAAATTTTGTCTTTGAATTTTTTTTTAATATGTGTGTATTAGCTCACAAATTCAATTAAAATGAGACAGAGGGAGTAGTATTTTTTATATAGTTATTGAATATCAAAATTATTATTTTAAAATATCAAATTAAGATAATCTAATTTAACTTTGAAAATTAATTAAATTGACTCTCAAAAATACAACATGTCAACTAAAAAGGAATGAAAAAAGCATTTTTGAATAAAATTTTCTAATCTTTTCTTACATATTCAACAATGACTTTAGTCAACTTCTTTTTTCACACCTTGTATTTAGTATTTGCTATTTATATTAAGGTTCAATTAAATATATAAAAAAAATAATGAAAAAAATTGCTTCACAATAAAGATGATTTAATATTCAGAGTTAGATGAAATTTTCAATTAAGCTTCATATATAGGTACTTAATAAGAGCATCTTCCAAAAAAAAATAAAGAATTTTTTAAAAATTTTATTTATCCTTTATGGTGGTGGATGCCAATTGCCACTTTTGATCGTTCATCAGAGAATCAGATTGTAACTTTTGATTAATTAAATTTTAAAAAAAAGTTATGCTTTTTATATGTTCTAATTAAAATCTATGTAGATGGTGATGTGTACTTTAATTGTGAATTTCACTTTGTATTATTCATAATTTGAGTTTAAACATGAACCACACGAATATACGTTCCCACTATACCAAACATTAATTGGTCTATGTCTGATGATAATGTTTCAATAATTGATTAATTGACACATTTTCATATTAATCCATTTTACAGATTGTAATTATCACATTAATAGACACACTTTTCTAGTGATTATCATGATAACGAAATTAAAAAGTGTGAATCGAAATAAAGTGAGTACATACATTTTACATTTTGCTAGAATCATAGTGAAAACAGAATAACCATAGAACTTTACTTTAAAGTTTGAAAACATGTACGTGGCTTTTTTATTCGAAATGTTAAAAGGCTGTTTTTTAAAATTTAATTTACAATAGAATATACTCATATCAATCATAATTTCTTAAAAATGGTTTAAAGTTAAACATGAATAAATAAATATAAATAGAGGAAGCATAATTTACTAATAATATAATTATAATATCACTAAGTTTGAATTTCTATTTTTCTTCTTAATTATGTGAAAGAACTTCCTTTCTCATAAAAGAATTTTCTCATTCTCAATTATATATATATGCCCCTCTGTCTCTTTTGCAATTAATTTCTTCATGTGTAGAAAGAAAAAAATATCATCTTTGATTAGTCAAGCTTTTAAAACAAATAAAAATAATCATTTTTTAAGTTTTTCCTGCCAATGTAGTAGGCATGGGTAGAAGACATTCATTCCATAATATATATTTTTCTTTTAAAACATTTATTAAGCTCAGGGGATATGTCAAGAAAAAAAAAAAGCACATTACGAAAGGATCATAGGGTACTAATATATAGTTATTATCTCATAATTTTTTTTAATTTTCAATTTTTTCAAAAAAAAAAATACTTTCTTAAATAACAATCAACGGCTATTAATCGAATGATCCTTGGAGAAATAAACTTAGAATTTTTTGTTTCTGTAAAAAAAGTTTAATAATAAGATACTTTCAAGGCCATGAGAAAATAAATTTTTAAGTGTATGAATTGAAAATGATAAGTCCCACTAGTAATCTACAACCAAAATTTGACTCATGTGCCGTCGTACACTTATAATTTACATCAAAATTAACATTTCAAAGCAATAATTCCCTTGACAAGTAAGATATCACACTATTAAGGATAATTCTATTGAAAAACATATATCGTTATATCTCTTTATAATAATACCTCACAATTGAATAAAATTCTTTATAATACTATTTCACAATCGAATAAAATTTTTATGAAATTTTTATTTTTATATTATATTATATATTATTTATAAACTATTTCATTATAAGAATTTAAAAAATATATCTAGACAGCCAATATTTTTCAAAAATAGGGTAAGTAGGAGTATACGTTAGCTGGGGCGACAATAGAATCTCAGGTACACGCCTTGATTTGTTTTTCTCAATTATTTTCATTCATATCTAGGCATTGACCTGTTAATATCATTATTATTATTATTATTTGATGTGAAGTATTATTACTTTTTGGTCTGAATTTATGTTATCTAATTCAATTCATATTGAATTTTTTAAAAAATAAAAATTTATGATGATTAAAATAAATCGCATACTTTTTTATGAAAATATATCATTTTATGAAACGTAAATTGGATATTTTTCAAACTCTATTTGTAAAATTTTACTAGATATATTATTGTTTTAAATTGAATATTTAAAAAAATTAAATTATTACTAATTATAAAAAATACATATAGGTTGGAAGAGAAGAAATATAATTATTTTTATTTTATTTATTTGGTTTGATGATGAAAATTTGTTTGTCCTTGTTGACCCCATCGACACCGCCGAGCATGGCCGTCCAAGATCCCGACCCCTCGGCGTTGAACCACGTGGCAATCCCACCTGCATTCTAGGACTCTGCCGGTTGATGACGTCATCTTGTTATATTTTGTTAATATATGAAATTTAATATAATGCAATTTGATATTTTATAAGGTACTATAAACTGTTCACCTAACAAAAGCTTGAGTGGACTGCTAGGATTTGGAAGGGGCAGGGATGATTTGGTCGGGAGTGAGTTATTCTTGAATTAGTTATTTTAAAATATGTTATTTTATCATATATATATATATATATATGAAATAATTTATTTTATTATTAAAATAAAAATAATGAGATAACTAATTTTATAATTATTTAATATCTTCGATCAAATGCAAAAGAAAAAAAATTATATGTTTTATTTTGTGATTATTATACCTTATACATTACTTTATATCTCACGTCAAAAGACTCCTAAAAATCTTACTTTGTCGAATAAGTTTGAACTTTCAAATATTAATTTTGTTAATTTTTTATAAATTAAATTAAATTAATAAAAATTGCGGTTATGAATATGGATTTTCTTGGGTGACCAATTTACATGCAAAAAAAAAAAAGTAATACAATCAAACTTTTCTGTAATACTTTCATTATTTGTCCTCGTGTTTTTTTGTTGTAATAGCGAAAATTTTGTCATAGAAAATATTTAATATAACAAAATATTAAAAAAAAAATCGATTTCACATAAAATATGATTATTATAGTTAGGAGGTGTCAATGAGATGACTCAACCAATTATTTTTTAAAAATTATATTATTTTAATTTTTTTGATGTTTTATAATGTATGATGAAAATAAAAGTTTTACAACTATCCTAATGATATCACTTTTTCCTAAGTATTGATATTTTTTAACATTAAACTAAAGACTAATGAAAGCAGAAATGCCGAGACTAAATTTATAGATGTTAAATAAATTTAGTAGTATATAAGTTAGTTGTGGAAGGGTAGGTTGAGTGAGACGCATTTTAGCACAGAGAAAGGGGGTGGGCACTGCTTGGAAAGAGACTCTTGTCTATTTGATCTCCTTCCTTCCCTTGTTATCCATCTTCATTCATTCCTCTCATCATTAACAAATGGGGAATTGCCAGGCTGTAGATGCAGCTGCACTAGTAATCCAACATCCAAATGGAAAGATAGACAGGATGTATTGGCCTATGACTGCTAGTGAAGTTATGAAAATGAACCCTGGTCACTATGTTTCTCTCATCATCCCTCTTCCAATCTCCGACCAAGATAAAACTGTCCGTTTCACACGCGTTAAGCTTCTCCGCCCAACCGACACTTTAGTCCTTGGCAGAGCTTACAGACTTGTTACAACTCAAGGTATATACTTGTGTCATTCTCTCTTCTTTTTTCTACTCAAAAGGCTAAATCTTTTTCTTCATTACAGAGGTCATGAAGGTCTTGAGAGCTAAGAAACATGCAAAGATGAACAACAATCACTCACACTTGCAAGAAAATCAAACATCAACCTGTGAACTTGAAGCTGGAAACTCTCTATCAGATAACAACAAGGTAATGCTTCACTTGTAAACTTAATATATTTTGGTTTGTCTTTTTCTTAAAATCATCAACACAACCACATGAGGCAAAACCATAGTCTAATAACAAGGAGAAAAAGTCAATTAACTCTACAAACTCCAAGAATTTAATAATAACTGATACAAGAGTTGAAAACATGGTATTGACTAATTCCAGAGAGTTGATCATCTGCAGGCTATAAGACATGAAGGACACAGGCAAAGACCTGGAACAACAAACTTATCTGCTGCTGCAAGGTCCAAATCATGGCGTCCGTCTCTACAGAGTATCTCTGAGTCCAATAGCTAATGCTGGTTGCAACTCAATCACCGGACTTCTAAAATCATGGAAGATTATGCACAAGGAACTCACAGAAGTTGGTGGTTCTAATGTCTTGTTCATCCTTAAGAGGGATGTTGAGCAATAATGCTTTTGTATAGAATAGAATTGGAACTACTAATCCACCTTGATAGAAACAACATCCTATAATGGAAATACATATTCTCAAGAATTCTAGAATTGATTCTTTTCTCTTTTTGTAACGCTAGTTGTGCACCTCAACAGATACTTGTTACATTTATATTCACCAACACAAGTACGGGATAACTTTGAACATAAACCATGATTATGGATCAATGTGAGCACGAAAATGACCCTCTTTCCGTTATCTCAGGTGTTTTGAGTTCCACTTTTCCCAATCTTGATCAACATAATTTTGAGCCCATAAGAGTGATGCTCGTGCGGCCGATGCCGCTCCTGAAAGTTTCCTCTCTTTGAGAGCTACCATCATATCAGTAAAAGGCTCCACAATTAATGTCCCAGGTCCTCCATATTCTTTGTGCAAGAATTCATTAAAAATCTGATTTAACAATAAAAAGCTAAATGAGTAACAAACCAACTGTATATTTTAAAATACTCGATGAAAGTTATATAATAAGTGTTTATTTATTCTAGAAAATGCCAGCATTGGTGGCACAAAAAACCAAGTCCAGCTTGATATAAACTGTTCATCTATGTTTCTATTGTATGACAAGTAGGAGTACCAGATATATTACTTTCAAATGTCAATCATTGTACTATTTCCAGGTCATAAACAAGTCAGATTATCAGTACATGATATTATATAAAAGTATATCAGTAGAAAAGATCATAATGGATGGTAGTGTTTAACTCACTCAGTTTCAATTTATATAAATTTAATAAAGTAAAAGAGTACTTTTGGATCTTGTTGGCTTAAAACTAAAGATAGGTAGCATGTATAAAATATCTATTAATTTTATGATCTAAAATGTGTCGATAAAATTAAAGAACTATCTTTTAAACAGAATTGAAAAGAAAGTAAGACAAAGAAACGGAAATATGTGGTAATTCATTCCCAGTTGCTCAACTGAAGTTGGAAGATGACAATCAAATGTTTATGATGGTCTGGAATTTTTCTAAAAGAACCGAGAAACCCTATGAGCTCAATCGCTTAAAAGCTATTTTGACTAATAAACACTAAAAATAAGTCAATTCAAACAGGCTCTGAAAGCAATATCCTCCCCCAAATATTATTTGCTCAAGAGGACTGCAGCTACAACTTAAGAAAGTAAGACCAGCAGCTTTCAAATTTTTAAACAATTTTCCCAGTCCAAGAGCAGAATATCAAACTGAAATGAGGAAGGCTATTCTAAGGTTGTTCATGGAATGGTATGGTATGATTTTGAAATTATTGTTCGGTAATTAAAAATGTTTTACCATTACCATACTGAGGTTCGTGCAGTATGGTAAGCCGGTAATCACGATGTGTTCGACTTCGACTTACATACCGTGCAGAATTATGACTTCAGCAATAGTTAAAACTCAAACTCTTTCATTCTCAAAATAAATAAAAAATTGTCTAGTTTTGGCTAGAAACAACACCAATGTTTGGTAGTAAAGGAAAGATACTTTGGGTCTAAAGGGATTAAGGCCTTTTATTAATTTATATTTAGATTAATTGAATAATAATAATATAATTTATATCGATTGTATATTTAATTTAAGTCTTTCAGCACAGTATCTGGTATTTCAATATTTTTTCTATAAACACCAAACACCATATTGAGTACCAAATTCTTTAAAATGCATTAGTGCCAAAATGTGCTGACTGTGACCTATTTTGGTTTTCTCCAGATCTAATCAAAGTCAGCATATTTTAATTAGAGCATTCAATACCGAGAGACGTTGTTAGCATATTAGTCTACTGTTTCCAAGCCAAACTACTACGGAAAAAAAAAAGTCAAATTATGTTGGCAATGTTGGAAAATTCTTTCATTCTCATGTCCATTACCCAAATAGCCCTTCCCTGAACTCAACGCATGATGGGAGTTTAGAGAATCGGGCTGCTCCTTTCTCATATCCATTACCCAATCGTCTGTAGGTACTATTTCCTCATTGAATGAAACATCTAAGTCTTGACATAATATGGGTGCAAACCAAATAAATGATGAAGGAAAAAAAATTTTCAAACTAAGACAGTCACACTCACACCTAATCATATTTGGTGGAGTAATGTCGTACTCATCCTTAGGAACTAAAACCAAACAAAGAGAACATAAGTTTCTTACACTTAGCACCTCTTGAGTAGTTATAGGTCAGCAAAAGAGTTCACAACTTCTTATAGAAGGAAAACACTACTAGTACTTTCACATGTTCTGGTGATGTAACCTCAGCAAAGTTGCATCTAAGCTATCTGTCCTTGTAGCATAGGTATGTGTTACTTGAGCCAAGGGTCTTTTGGAAACAACTGCTCTGCCTCCACGGGGTAGAGGTACAGTCTGCATACTCTACCTTCCCCAGACCCTGCCCGGTGGAATTACATTGGTTATGTTGTTAAATCTGTCCTCAGAGGCCACTAGACGCTTTTCAATTAGCCAGCTAATGATAGTAACCATTGCAGAGATTACTTTTGACTATCTGTGATACATTCCTCTTGTGCTCTCCACATAGCATTAACCCAAACCAAAATTTTTATCAAATGAGGTCTATATGCAGCAAGTACATGAATTCTGTGTTTTATCTTCAAAAAACTCCACAAAAACATGTCAGTGTTGTAGCATCGATTGGAAGACAACTTTATGATCTTGACAGGCTTAAACTGGATGAACTTCCTAATGCTCAACTCCCGTTCAATTTCCAATACGTACCAAGCAGAACTTACTGCACCTCGGACGGCTTAAAATGCACTTATCTTCTAACATTCGAACCAAATTGATAAAACTGTTCTTTTTCAATTCTATAAGCTCTGATTCTATCCCTTCAAAGTAAATGGTCAGGGGATGTAGGTTCAAATATAGTAAAACTACTGTAGATCTGCCAAGCACTCACTTCCAGTTTAATGCATCTTATTATCAATGATTTTTTTAGTTTAGCCATGATTAACAAAATCGATTCCTTTTCCATCAGTTTCTTATGCTCCTCTTTATCTTACATGAAGCTATCAAGAACTACAGGGACAAAACAGATATCTTGGAACATAACCAGCTAAAAACGAATATCCACTCTGAGATATAACAACCCCATAACCATTCTCTGCCATAACCTTCAGTTACCTATTAAACAACAATTAAATCTTACATATGCAATCCTATCCAAATTTCTTGGAATTCTCTTGTTTGAAACCAGTAAACTTGAAAAACACTACTAAATTCAGTTCTACTATTTAATCGACCTAGACTTTACACTTAATCAATAAAACATGCTTACTCCGCAACATTGCAATCTCTTCACAGATAAGTATATTAATTCAAATATTGGTATGTAAAGCAAGGAACGGAATGCCTCTTTACATATTTGATGATAGTTCTATATGCATGCCTCAATGTTCTAAATTTATTGCTCCCTACGGTCTCTTTTATCTGTCATTTTAGCTACAAAATAATTCGGTACAAACTATTTGTTACTTCAGAAAGCCTAGAAGGTATTCATTTTTTTTTCTAATTCCATCCCCACTACTCCATTTCTGTACATTCAATGTATTCTGCCAATAGGTGAATACATAGAATTGAACTTATTTAAATAAGAAATTGATTAGATTCCGTTGAAATTGTTCGTTTGAAAATTTTCAAAAAAGCTAATCAGAAATTCTTCTCTCCATTGGAACAATAAGGCTGTTATGCTCATAACTAAACTTGTTGAAGAGATAAATTATAACAAAGGAATATCTTTTTGATCAGAGATTGATAAAACTTTACAAAAAGAAATGTTTTTTCATTTCTTTTATAGGAAACGACAAATCTGACAAGGCATATTAATCATTGGTATCTCTTTAAAAGAAGAGAAAAAGAGTAATTTAGTTGAATATTCCTTATGATTAATAGTTACTATTCAGAATGATTTGTTATGCTCTGGACTGCTTTGGATTGTTTTTCTTAAGTCGGGAACTACCAGAAACAGCATCTCCACTGAGGAAGGGGTAATGCCTGCTTGCACTCTACCCTCCCCAGACTCTACTTTGTAGGACTAGACTGGTATGTTGTTGTACAGACGACTAATAATATCCTAATAAATCTAACTATATGTTCACCTAGACATTTGATCAAACAATTCATGAGATATCCAATTCCCATTTGTTACCACCTTATAGAATAAGGGATTCTTTGTAACATGGAGAACTGTCATTAGATAGCGTTACCTCAGCACAAACACTAACAACATCATCAAGCTCGTCTCCAAGAATCTCTTTTTCCTTTGACAGTTTCTTCAAGAGCTCCGCCCTGAACTTACAAGTCTCCTACATTGCACAAATAAATAAATCAATATTAGACAATAAAATATGTTCTCAATCCCAAACTAGTCATGCCAAACTATATTATAGTTAATACAGTCCAATATTTATAAAGAATTTATCTTTGAAAGACGAATAGGGGTTCCCAATTCTATCAATTAATCAATTTTAACCCTCCAAAAAGAAAGTTACTCAATCTCAAGCTAGTTACTCTATTTGTGCCCATGTCATTCAATCATACAACAACAACATAGCCCATATAATTCCACAAGTAGAGTCATAGAGTATAGGCACAACTTATCTCTACCTTGGAGGTGGAGAGATAGTTTTCAATAGACGTTCAAGGAAAAATAAGTCCAAAGAAGCATGTCATTTTACCATACAACAACAACATAGTCAGTGTAGTCAACAAATTTTGGTTCTAAAGAGAGTAGAGCATACGCACGCCTTATCGAGAAAAAAATAGTCCAAAGCAGTATGTCATTCTAGTATGATGAAAGATTTTCCTTGATAAACTATATATGCACAATACCAAATCTTTTACTTAATTAGGCTCATTTCATTCCAACAACAACATACCCAGTAAAATCCCACAAGTGAGGTCTGGGTAACTGCTAAACAAATTAGAACCAAATTAGGGGTTCCCGATTAAATCAAACAAATCAAAATTAGTTTATTATTCTTCTCCTTTTAAAGGGTTAATTTTCAGTTATTGAAAAGAGTGATTCAGGAATGAATTACAGCAACAGCAAATTCAGGGATTGGGTCAGGATAGACGTATTTCTGAGGTTGTGTTGCGCTGTGAGGAACAGACAAGTGGTTTCTTGAGATGGGTTTTGACAAGTGAAGCTGTAGAGAGAGTTTGGGTATGTGTTGGAACGGATAATTCAAGATTGGAGCAGCAGTGGTGGTGAAGGTTGGAAGGTGAAGCGCCATTTCTTGAAATTCTTTTGGAAGGAAGGAGTGATGACAAAATTTGAAGCAAAAAAATATAATATGTAGAAAATGTTGAAAATATATGTAATATGTATATCTGTCTACACATTTACCTACTAAGTTGTATAATGTGGAAATATTGTGTATTCTTACTAATCTAATACTTATCTACTAATTGTAAAATATTGAAAATAATTGTACACCTAATTAATTTTGTATCCATTAATAGGCATTGGTTTCTATATTAAGAAATACATCAAAAATATCAAGAAGAAATATTATTACTCTCTCTTTATTCCTTTATAATTTTAGTATTCTTGTATTAGTTTTATAACACATTATCAGTACGAGACTCTACCAGAGTGAAAATTATGTTTAAAGACTAAGGTATTATTATTTTACTTATATGCATTATGTCTAATCTTGCTTAAGCTTGAGTTTGTTGTACTTCAAAGTTCTGGCAAAAATTATCTTTCATGGGTACTAGATGCTGAAATCCATTTGGATGCAACGGGTCTTGGAGACACCATAAAAAATAATAGTAAAATATCAAAATAAAACTGTGTTAAAGCAATGATATTCTTGCATCATCACATTAATGAAATTCTGAAAATAGAATATGTCACAGTCAAAGATGCACTTGTTCTGTGGAATAATTTGAAAGAAAGATATGACCACCTGATGATGGTCATACATACAAAGGCACGATATGATTAGATACATCTAAGGCTACAAGACTTTAAGTCTATCCATGAGTATAATTTTGTCATGTTCAAAATTACTTCTCAATTGAAACTATATGGAGAAACCATTAGTGACGATAATATGTTGAAGAAATCATTCTCCATATTTCATGCCTCGAATGTACTGTTACAACAACAATATCGAGAAAAAGGTTTCAAGAAGTACTCTGAACTGATTTCCCATCTTTTCGTGGCTGAACAAAATAATGATTTATTCATGAAAAATTATGAGAATCGATCAACTGGGTCAGAACAATTACCTGAAATAAATGAGGTGGAGGTCCATCACGCTAGGCGTGGAAGAGGTCGTGGTCCTAGTTGCAGACGTGGACGCGGTGTGGACGTGGTCATGGTCATTATTATGACCAAGAATAAAATTCTTTCCTTGGTGTTAATCATCCACCAAAGAAAAATCAGTATAGAAAGGGAAAAGAAAAAGATGAAAAACGTGACGCGGTTAGAATAAACTGTTCTCGATGTGGCAGAAGAAATCACTATGCACGTGATTGTCGAACTCCTAAACACTTGGTTGATTTTTACCGGGCATCACTAAGAAAGAAGAATAGGAATCCTGGAGCTAATTTTGTAGTCGAAGATCGTGTTGATTTGACACACTTAGATGTGGCGGATTTCTTTGAGCATCCTAAAGGAAAGATAGATCACTTGATTGGTGATGGCTCCATAAATGTAGAAGAATAAAATAGTGACGATTAATATCTATCAATGATGATGTTATTAATATTTATTATCTTGCACTACTTATAATATTTATTGTCTTTGTACTGCTTATAATATAAAATAATAGTAATAATATATTTTTTTTAAACTTGTATGTGTATGTTTATCAAGTGGCTTTAGTAATATGTATGAAAATATGAACTTTTAATTTTCTGGTTCAAGTAATATAATTACAAAGAAGATATACATAAAATAGAAGTGAAACAATCAGAGAATAGTATAATTAATAGAGATTTTATTTTACTCTTTTTGAAGATATGGATAATTCTCAAAACAAGTTGTCTAATTATGAAGATATTTGCTTGATTGATTCTTGCACAACGCACACGATATTCAAAAATGAAAAAATATTTTTCTAATTTGAGTATGGGTCGTATAAATGTTACTACAATTTCTGTTAGTACAAATTTGATTGAGGGCTTTGAGAAAGTCATTATAATTTTGCCTAAAGGAACAAAGCTTACAATAAATAATGTTATGTTCTCTCCTCGATCTTGGAGAAGTTTGTTGAGTTTTAATGATATTCGTGAAAATGATTTTCATATTAAGAAAATTGATGAAATGGGTCTTAAATATTTTCTTATAACCAAAAATGTCTCTGGGTAGACATGTATTATTGAAAAGTTCCCAACATTATCTTCTGGGTTGTATTGGATAAAGATCAGTGCAATTGAATCACATTCTATAGTAAATCAGAAATTTACTGATTCTAATACTTTTGCACTTTGGCACAATCATCTGGGACACCCTGGATCCATAATGATGAGAAGGATCATAAAAAATTCAAATAGTCATCCATTAAATAATATGAAGATTTTTTTAAATAATAAATTTTCTTGTATTGCTTGTTATCAAGGTAAGTTAATAGTGAGACCATCATAAACAAAAGTGGAAATTGAGTTTCTTGCGTTCTTGGAACATATACATGGAGATATTTGTGGACCTATTCACCCACTTAATGGGTCTTTTAGGTACTTCATGTTGCTAATAGATTCATCTCCGAGATGGTCTCATGTATGTCTGCTATCATCTCGCGACTTGGCGTTCGCAAAATTGTTGGCACAAATTATACGATTACGGGCACAATTTTTCGATAATCAGATTAGAACAATCCGCCTTGATAATGCTGCGAAATTTACATCCCAAACATTTAATGATTATTGCTTATCAATTGAGATAAGAGTTAAACATCATGTAGCTCATATTCACACTTAAAATGGTCTTACTAAGTCATTACTTAAAAGATTACAGTTGATAGCAAAATCAGTGTTTATGAAAACTATGTTACCCATTTCTATTTGGGGTCATGAATTTTTGCATGCGGCAACACTGATCTGTCTCAGACCGACACATTACTATAAGTTTTCTCCATTGAAGTTGGTTTTGGGTCAAGAACCTAATATATCTCATTTAAGAGTTTTTGGGTGCGGGGTGTATCTACCTATCGCACTACCATACCACACGAAGATGGGACCTCAAAGAAGATTAGGAATATATGTTGGGTTTGAATCACCCTCCATCATTCTGTATCTTGAACCACTGAATGAAGATATGTTCACTGCACGATTTGCAGATTGTCGACTTGATGAGACACATTTTTCAAAATTAGGGGGAGAAAGCAGTGAGATCAAAAGAGAAATTTTGTGAAAAATTCATCTTTGTCTCATCTTGATGTACGTACTTCTATTTGTGAGCAAGAAGTACAAAAGATTATTTACTTGAAAAAATAGCAAATCAAATGCCAGATGCATTTACTAATTTGAAACGGATAACTAAGTCACATATCCATACAGTGAATATGTCTATCCGTATTGATGTCCCAAAAGGACCATCTCCTAGTATCACAGCTTCTGAATCCCAAACACGTCTGAAGCATGGTCAACCATTGGGTTCAAAGGATAAAAATCCTAGAAAGAGAAGCGTATGGAATAATAAAGATGACACTGCAAAAAAACCTGAAGAAGGTCAAGACTTGAGAAATCCTGATTTTTCTGAAGAAATCAGTGATCTCGAGACTCAAGTGAATGAAGAACTTCCTATAAGTTCCACTGATGATGAGATAAATTTAGATTGATTGAAAGCTATAACGAATAATGTTTCTGCATATAATGTTACACTTAACCTCATACAAGACAGTGAGGACCTTGAGCCTAAATCCATCAAAGAATGTCGACGCAGAGATGATTGGCCTAAATGGAAAGAAGCAATTCAGTTTGAGTTAAATTCTCTTTCTAAGCGTGAGGTATTTGCACCAGTAGTCCAAACTCCTGATGGTGTAAAACCAGTTGACTATAAATGAGTTTTTGTATGAAAGCGAAATGAAATTGTAAGATACAAAGCACGCCTTGTTGCACAAGGCTTCTCTCAAAGACTTGTGCCAACTATGAAGAAACATAGACACCTGTTATGGATGGAATAATTTTTTGATATCTCATCGATTTGGCTGTACATGAAAATCTTGAAATACATCTAATGGATGTTGTTACAACTTACCTTTATGGTTCACTTAATAGTGAAATTTACATGAAAATCCTTGAAAGATTTAAAATGGCTGAAGCATGTACCAAGTCTCGAGAAATATTCTCAATCAAATTGCAAAGATCATTATATGGTCCGAAACAATCAAGGTAAATGTGGTATAATCGCCTCAGTGAGTACTTGATAAATAAATAATATATAAATAATATCATTTGTCCACATGTTTTCATTAAGAAAATCGGATCAGACTTTGTAATACTCGCCATTTATGTTGATGATATAAATCTTATTGGAACTCCTAGAGAGGTCCAAAAGGTAATTGAATATTTAAAGAAAGAATTTGAGATGAAGGATCTCGGAAAGACAAAACTTTGTCTGAGTCTGCAAATTGAACATTTAGCATATGGGATTTTTGTTCATCAATCTGTCTACACTGAGAAAATCTTAAAATGAGTCTATATGGATAGAGCACATCCGTTAAGTAATCCAATGATTGTTAGATCACTTGATGTGAATAAAGATCCATTCCGTCCTCCAGAAGAGGATGAAGAACTCCTTGGTCCGAAAGTACTATGTCTCAGTGTTATTAGAACACTTATGTATCTTGCTAACTCAACTAGACCTGATATAACATTTTCTGTTAATGTGTTAGCAAGGTACAGTTCTTCCCCAATGCGAAGACATTGAAACGGTATCAAACATATTTTCTACAGTTGATATGGGTCTGTTTTATACTAACAAAAGTTGTACAGATCTTGTTGGTTATGCAGATGCAGATTATTTATCAGATCCACATAAAGCTCAATCTCAAACAGGTTATCTGTTTACGTACGGAGAAACTGCTATATCATGGCGATCTACAAAGCAGTCTGTGGTTGCTACTTCTTCAAATCATGCTAAAATAGTAGCAATTCATGAAGCAAGTAAAGAATGTGTGCAGTTGAGATCAATGATACATTCCATCCAATAGAAATGTGGACTGAAAAATGATGTCAAAGTACCCACGGTCATATTTGAAGACAATGTCACGTGCATAGCTCAATTGAAAGGTGGCTTCATAAAAGAAGACCGAACAAAATATATTTCATCAAAATTCTTATTCATATTAAGAAATACATCAAAAATATCAAGAAGAAATATTATTACTCTCTCTTTGTTCCTTTATAATTTTAGTATTTTTGTATTAGTTTTATAACAGAAAAAAATTTATTTTCCTAAAAAATTGTATATTTGTGTGTATACAATATCTTGTTATACGTTCTTACAAATCTCATACTTTATAACATTAATTTCTTTTTATACCAACTATTTTCTAAATTACTAAATATTTCATATTTTTAGGCGTATCGGTACCTTAAAACTCGTTTGATACCTGTCAAAAAAAAAGAAAACAAATCAATCAGTTACGCTAAAAATGGGGCTGAACTGAAAAATATGGGGCTGAACTGAAAAAAATTAAATCGAACCACTCATTAATTAGGGTATAACATCACTGAAAGTAATTTCAATTGCTATGTATGCCCAATAGAAATAATTTCAAAAATTCAAAAACCCCCTGGAAAATCCTTGCAAGAACACGCAAAATTGAAGATGGCAACTAGGTTTCATCGGCAACTTGCTTTTTGAGAGTATGCAGATAACGGATGATTCATTTAAAAAAGATAGCAACCAAGTTGGTCTTGATATCTTTGTTCTTGATTTTTTAATTTGTTCTTATGCTGGTTGTGGATGTCTGGATTCGCGACATACTTGGATCTTGACAAAAGTTTTATGTTTTAATGTCTAGTAGATACTTGATACTTAAAATTAGGTGATTGATTTGGGTAGATGTTACTTAATTAAGGATTTTCGTGTTTTTTAGAATGATACTCATCGTTGGAATCAGAGCTTTTGGTACTTGATACTTTAAGAAGAAGTGTTTGTTCTTATCAAACTACTGATAATTGATATCTGATATAAATTTTATATTTTTTTATCTCGTAGATACTTGATACTTAAAATTGGGTGCTTGATCTGGGTAGTTGATACTTGATTAAGGATTTTCCTGTTTTTTAGAATGATACTTATCGTTGAAATCGGAATGGAGACTACTACGAAGAAGTAGATGAAAAATGGAAGACACTAGGTTTTGGTGTTGGTGGAGGAATTGGAGACTTTTCAATTTCTTCCCTTTTTGTGTAGTTTGAAAATAATGAAAAAAATTTGAATTTGAAATTAATCATGAAAAAATTGATTAGACAACTAAAAAATAGGAAGATCATGTAGATATTGATTAGAATACTTAAAATTAGGATATAATTTAGGATAAATTAAGAAGGAGAGATAAATAATAGTCTAGGTATCTACAAGTTGGAGAGAGAGTAGAAAATAAGAAATTTTTGTACTATTTTAAGATGGTAGGGATTATTAAGAAACATAATAAAATATGTTTTGTAGTTGTGTAATTAATCCTAATTAAAATTGTATGAATATAGTGTCCTTTCTTCAAGTGAAAACACCACCTAGATGCCACACATACAACTAACATATATTTCAATACATTTTATAGTACAGATATTGAACTTTCTTCGATAAGTTTATGTGTCTATTTCTTAAAATTTTGAACTTTTTAGAGAAAATCCTGACTCTGCCTTTAATATACATAAGCTACTACCACACTCAGCCAAAGTGTCATGCATACAACTTACATACACTTTACATGCTCACTGCATACACGTATCTCACTTGTAGTTTATGAGATACATGAAATGTACACTTTATAAACTTACAACATATATGTCACTATATCTCATTGTATATCATTTGTATTTTATGAAATATATGTAACATATACTTCATATACATATAATATATACACTTTATTTTACTGGTTTCTCGTAACCAAAGTGTCACATACACTTTGCATATGCACTACGCACAGATCCTACGGAAGAAAAGAATCGGAGAAATCAGAAAAATCTGCTATAAAAATATATAATATTACTATCTTTTGTGACTTTTTTAAAAGTACCACTACAAACAGTAATAATAAGGTCAAAACCACAATATCAAGTAATTTTTCTAAAAAAAAAATTTAGATTATCCTTTCAGACACATATTTAGTAAATATATATATTTATTTTACAATTTTTTGTAATTTATGAAATCTTTTAAATCACAATCTATGAGTTGTTTTTTAGGAAAACAAAAGTAAAAAGATTTATGAGAAATCATCAAACCATGATTTGAAACATAAGTTATGGTAAATTTAGATGTTAGTTTAAAGTTTTGAATGTATGCAATAGTGAGTAATGCTCTCTCTATTTCAAATTAAATGAATTGTTGAGCTATATAACACATATTAAGAAGAAAAAAAAGATAAAATTTAAGCATGTTTTCTATTTTTACCCCTTTCTAACTCCAAACACTCATTTAATGCATTATTTATTTTTAATACAAAATTCAAACTTAGAAACTTAATTAATGAGGGGCAAATTAAAAAAAAAAATTCAACAAATTCCTTGAAAACTGAACAATTCACTTATTTTAAAAACTTAAATATTCCCCAACAATTCACTTAATTTGAAATAAAGGGAGTATATAAATAAACATTAGATCCGAGTTTGATATTCTGAAACTGTAATTTCCCAAGGAGACAAAATCTAAATAATGGGCTAAAAAGAGATATTCATGCAAGAGAAAATTTTCTATACCTTTTGTTGATCTAGGTTATAAAATAGGAATAATTACACCCACAAGCCACTGAGAAAAATTATTTACACAAAAAATAGCTCACTTTTTTTTAATTATGAAAAAGTAGTCATTCGGCTGATCTTTGGCTATTTGTTATAATTTTGAGTATTTCAGCGCTCGTTGTATAGGCATGAATAGTCAGTGTATATCTATGTATCATAATGTATATTTAGTGTATATACATTATATAGTAGTGTATACTTTCTATAACTTTGACAAAATATATTGTAATGTATAGTTTTGCTGATTTTGAGCTATTTTTTATGTAAATAATATATGGGCTACTTTTTTGTAAATCTTTTTACTTCTCTCTCTCTCTCTCCCCCCTCTCTCTCTCTCTCTATATATATATTTCCCCTATAAAATATCCGAACGAATCTATAAGTCTTATATATTTAAGTGTAAATGTACATATACTATGTATATAAAATTTCTATATCTTTTGTTGATCTAGGTTATAAAATATCCAAATGAACGTATAAGTCTTGTATATTTAAGTGTAAATATACATATACTATGTATATGAAATGCATATTTACATACCTATGATATATATAATCAATGTATAAGTTTCGTATATTTATCTCAGAATTAAACTGAGAAACTTTATAAATAGCTAGAGTTTGGACTATAATTATGAGTAGTTGATATTATTTATTTAATTATAATTAATAGCAACAGTTTTATGGAGAAGAGTAGTGTGCGAGATCGAGAAGGATAAAGGATAGAGGCGAGCATATTATATCTCAAGTATAACTTTATCTCATTTCAAACTAAGATATACAAATCACAGATTTGTATCTCGCTCGCCTCTTTTCTTTCTTTCTAAATCTTGCTCACGGGTGCTCTTTGTACTAATTTTTTGTGATACACAAATGACCCAAAAAATATTAATATAATGTTTTAATATTTCATCACCCGTAAATAAAGACATAAATATAATTTTTATAATATTTGTATTAATTATTCCCAATTCACAAATACAATCTAGTAATAGTTGTATTAATTTTTCTGATACATAGATGCAATTTTTATATCTATATATCAATAGTAGCTATGTTTGGTTGGTTAGTTGTTCCAACCAAATTTGACTAATGGAACAAAAATGAAAGAAGCCCTTTGCATAAACTAGAACTAAAGATTACAAATCTACCTAATTTTATTTATCAAAATCTCTAATATTGTCTTCCGTATAAATATATTACAAAAATTTTATTTTTTAATTTTTTTATCTCTGATTGTTGATACCTAGTTGATAAACTTTTTTTAAGTACCTATTATTACGCATTGTTAACTATGCAAAAGTCTAATTTTGGTAAATCATCATTAATTACTGTAACTTTTAAATTTATTACCAATTAAAAAAAATATATTTTTCTCTTTCCCCTCCGTAAGAAGAAAAATCCTTCTCCTTCTCTACTTCTTTGAATAGAGTTCTTCAATGTCGATTTCGTAGTTGTTGTTTTAACTTAGTCATTTTAATGGATTCGGCGCCTTCTTTTTCTCTAAGTATGACTCAACTATCTCTAACCTGATTTCGTTCATTGATTTTGCTTATTTTCTCATTAGGGGTTTTTGCATTGTTGTATTGGGTATCAATTGTTACACATTCAATTAACATAAAGTATCAAATAAGATTTTTAATTCATTTAAAACTGATACAGAAAGTTGATACCTATTAAGTTGACACACATTAAATAGATGTTTGCAATATAATATTGGTACATATTTTTGAATAGATTATTGATGTCTGCAATAAAACATTGATACTCGCTAAACTGATGTGAGATTTAAAATGTTTAAAGTAGAATATTGATACATGTTTAATTGATACACAACTTTTTTAAATATTATGTAGTGAAGTGTTGATAGATGTTTTATATTGGTATTGTTGTCTGTTGATACCTGTCTCATGTAGACATGCATGTTGATACACAATAGTAATACATATTATGAGGATGATATAAATGTCTCTTTTATTTATTGATACGTAATACTATGAATATGCAATGTATTTGTCGATACCTGCATATTGGATATACTCATAGTATTAAGAAAAATATTTACATGTCAGCGTAGACATGTAGAGAATGCACAAGAGTTCCTTCCTCAAAGTCAAAATGATACGGTCAGGGTAGACGGAGGAAACAACTATGAATCAGCTGTGTTATAGATGATAAGGTAAATCCAATCCGTAGGCACATACTTTAGGTGTTTCAAATGAGAAGAATCAAGAATATTCTCATTTATCCTCTACTCATATGCCTTTTAGAATTCAAAATTTGCTACATGCTATTAGTAGGATGAAGGAAAAGGAAGTGATGATATGGAAGATGAATGGCTACCTGTTGTCGTTAAAGAGATCAGTCACATAGATGAGGTTAGTGAAAGCAAAACGACTCCATCTGCTAAATCAAGTGATTCTAATTTCTCCAATGGCAGCACTAATTCCTTTGTCTTCCTTGTGTAAGTATAACCATTGCTTCAAATTATGAATAACTCTCTCATTTAACAGGTATCAATGTAATTTGATCGATGTTTTGCTATAATTGCAAGTTAGGGTGGGAATTGTTGGGCAGTCTAGCTCAAATGCCAAAACCTAAAGAAGAGGATGTTGAAGAAGAAGCAGAAGGCCCAATTATTGGGAAGCATAAGACTTAGTGCAACGTGCATCATCACTGTTGCAGATTTTAGCACCTTGTTGCTTGTCCCTTTTTTCTCATAGGACATTTTTTTACTAGATTCATCAAACTCTTTAAGAATATATATTATAGTATTCTTTCGTTAATCAACATTTTTTCGTTGTTTAGTAGTACGTTTTACTTATTTCCAACAAAAAAAATTGAGTAATCAGAAAGAGAACTGAAATGCATTCACCAATATATAAAAGTGGAAAAAAATGGTATTTCAACAGCACTAATCAGAACACAACATATTATTAACTAATCAGACTTGAGAAATTTACTGTCACCATTAATTATTTAAACAACATCATTTACATAATAAAAAACAAACTATAGCAGACAATTTTCCAATTAGAATACATGTTTATGTTCTAAGAACAAGTGACTGCAGATATAATCTTGCTTTGACAGCTTCGGCAAAAGATGCTTCATCATGATTTTCTTTAGCAGTGGCAATTGCAGCAATATAAGCTTCTTTTGGTAACTCTACTTCCTGTATTCCTATTTCATTTCGCTGATCCTGCAAACAAATTTGAGAACTACAATGCAACATAAAAAATTGAAAAGATGAATATATCAGGTCCTTTATAGCATTGACATACTCAGAAATTGGGTAAGATACATACATAATTATAAGATATATAACAATGTTAGCATAACATTCAAGAAACCATGTGAAGGTGATTGTTAATTTACCATTTCAATGTTCTCCTCGCATAAGTAAGGGGCAACATCATAATCTTCAGCTAAAGTCCTAGAACAATTATTTGTCAGTTGTTGAACAAACTGCATGAACCATGCAATCTCGTGCCGCACCACCTTAATTTTATATTAACATGATACATGATTTTAACTTTTTCAACACAACAATCAATTAAACAATGACGTTGATAGAATTTTACTTATCGAGAATTTTATATGATTCAAAATCAATAAGGTATCATTAGTTTATTTTTTTTCCCTTCTGATTTAATAATTATTCATTAGACATTGCATTTTTTATTAATAATATTCACTTTTATTTAATAAAAATAAGTAATTTAATAAATACTTCAGAAAATTAAATAAGATAAGGCCTAATAGCCAATATTCTGTAGATAATCTTTCCTTTTAGGTATCAAATGACATAACTAGTGTATTTTCATGCATCAAACAAAACAGACCCACATCAAAAAGAAAACATATAGTTGATTAGATACTTGATACTCGAATAAAATTTTAGATTTTTTATATTTGATACTTGAATATGTACTTAATTTAAGGTTTTGATACTTGAATTTATCTATTTGACTATTGGATAAAATTTTAGATTATTTGTGTTGTACATACTTGATACTTGACTTAATGCACGTGAAAAATATATTTGATACTTGAATTATAATTTTTCAGTTTTGGAATCCCCCAAATACATTTTCACAAACACCTGATATGCTTTCATGTATGAATACGTAAACAACATGAAATTTGTGTATTAATTCACCAAATTCATACACAAAGACATACAACCTAATATAGCATTACGGATTCCAAATTTCAACTCTTTTTTCTTTATTTCAATATACAACCTAACATGGCGTTGCAGATTGAAATAGGGGAGGAATTACCTTCGACAACGTATAGAATCTTGACTTTTTTCCTTCGTTCATCGATCACCAATTCCTCAGCTATCACAGCTCTGAGATTACCATCGCTTTTGTATCGATTATACAATATATCTAATTCCCAGATTCTTGAATGCGTATCAAGATTCATATTCGATGATTTTTTTTAGAGGCGTGAAAATACTGGAAAATTGAACAATGATGTTTATTACTTTTTCGAAATTTTGAAACCAACAATCTGTTATGAATTTTTTGGGATTGATTTAAATAATGACAACGCTTCAGCGTTAATTAAGGGATCACCAATTAATTATCGAATTTTTTTCTTTAAATAACGCAACAAATTCAAAATCTAATAGAAGTATCATTCGTTAATTCCAGGTATCAATGGACGCAGAAAAAGTTAAAATTTTCTGTAATATTTGAAAGAGTCGAGAAAAATGGGAATTATGACTAAACAGTATGTCATTTATAAAATTTATACAAACTAGAAATGTTATCTAGACCAAACTTTAACTCTGGGCCAATTGCTCACTTGGGATATTGAAAGTTCGTATTAAGGAATTTGGAAAGTAACCTAAGTTAAATATGATCTTTTTCTAGTCTCAGGTCAAAATATTACAAGTTCCATTTTTAACCTCGAATCAATGGTATCAACTATGAATTAATTGAATGATTTGTTTTCAAATAGGCTAATTTTTTAATTTTGTTCTTCAAATGAGTTGTTTTTAGTTGCCAACCTTATAAATCGAACTGATGTCTAGCGAGGCATAAGTTCGGTAAGAGTGTGAGACATAACTTGTAGGTCTATTATGATGATATAAAGGAGCATTTACATAAATGATATATTATATATTAAATATTACACTTTTTTAGGGTACTTCTTTTAATTATGATCTATAACATATTTTACCAATAAATTACAAGAACATTCATCTCTTTCTTCCTCTTCATCTCTTTCTCTTCCTCTTTTCTTTCTTCTCTTTCGTCCTATTCTTTCTTTCTTTTTCCCTTTTATCTCTCTCTCCCTCTCCATTGTTGACACTCAATTTTTACCCTCCACAGTGTCCAATTAATTATCGGGGACTTTATTTTTATTTTTACATTTTTTAAATAATTTTCAAAAAAAGAAAAATAATAATAATATTTATTACGGACGCGTGTGTCACACGCGCCTCTAATATCCCATTCCCCCGACCCCTCGTCTTCTTCATTTCCATTTCCCACCCCTCAACAAACCCTACACGCCGCCCAACTTCCCCTTCCCCATGT
>JAABOM020000092.1:1386599-1403186 GCA_011800125.2 Solanum clarkiae
AATTTTGTTTTTCCATTATTATTCCTGTCTCTAACGTTTTGGGAAGACAGATAAACAACAGTATATAGATCTTATTAATTTTTATAAGATAGAAAAGTTATTTCCAATAAGACTTTCAACTCAATAGAGGAGTATTCGAAGAAAAAACTCTAAGAAAATATGGCCAAATAGAAAAATATAATGTAATTGAAGCAACATATAGTAACACAAATTAGAAAATGAAAAAACTACGTGACTATATACTATTACTATTTCCATTGAAAAACAGAGGAGAAACTTTTTTACCCAGGTATATATGAGATATACTAGATGTCGGTGCCCATGCCAGCGTGGGTTTAATATTTGTTATTTTTGTATTCCAATTTATGTACTATAGATATAATTTAGAAAGTCAATTAAATTTTAATATGATTTTTTAATATTTTAAATTATTAATTATTGTGAATTATAATGCTTTTGTACATAATTTTTAAATAAAAGATATTTAATCTCTTGTCCCAATTTATGTGTGGCTGATAAAATTTCGAAAGTTAATTTCTTTCAATGTCTTTTACTTTTTAAGTTTTTTTTTAATTATTATGATCTATATTATGTTTATGCTGTTTTTACATAACATATGTTATCCATCTTATTTATGTGAAATCGATTCGAGTGTCAATCGAACTTTTTGTGTGTCTTTTAAATATTTTAAGTTGTTAATTTTTGCGAGTTATAGTATTTTTTATTTAATTTTCATATATAGATATATTACTATTGTTAATTATGTAGATTTATGATAATTTTTATGTAGTTTCCTTAATTAAATAATACATGATATTTCTTTTGTCCCCTTTTATGTAACGCCAATAGATTAATTTTCAATAATCAATTAAATTTTTTATTTGTTTTTAAAAAATTTTAAAATAAAGCAACACGTCAATGGGCAGCTACCTGCTTAAGCAAGCAGCTGAAGCAGATATGTCGTCCAACAGCAGCCTGCTTCAGCTACTTCGGTAGACTAAAATCAGGCAGCTGCAGCAGACACATCAATGGACAGTTGCCTGCTTAAGCAAGCAGCTGAAGCAGACATGTTGTCCAACAGCTGTCTGCTTCAGCTGCTTTGTAGCCTAATACATGTTATTTCTTTTGTCTCCCTTTATGCTTCGCCGATAAATTATTTTCAATAATCAATTGAATTTTTATTTATTTTTAAAAAATTTTAAAAACAAGCAACTGAAGCAGACAATATCATGATTTATAGTATATTTTTATAGTTATCTAGATTCATGCTAATTTTTACGTAGCTTCCTAATTAAGCCGATAGATTAATTTCAACAATAAAAGGTTTTAAAATCAGGCAGTTGAAGCAGACATGTCAATGAGCAGCTACCTGCTTAAGCGAGCAACTGAAGCAGACATGTCGTCCAATAGTTGCCTGTTTTAGCTACTTTGTAGCCTCTTGTATATAAAAGAATAAGAAATATATACTTAAACATAGGGATTATAATTGGGCGGGTTGGGTTAAATTGAGCCGGTTATAATGGGTCAAGACCAAACCCAACTCAAATTTGCTTGGGCCAAAATGGATTGGTCAAAACAGGTTGAGTAATGGATTATAGAGCGGGTCAAGATCCAATTCGATCCAACTTTTACTAAGTTTAACTTATTTTATGTGTTCTTTTTCAATATTTTAGTACTGAATTAAATTAAATTTTCCTTTATTCTAGCCGTATAAAACATATCAAAATTTAAAAAAATTAAAAATATTTTGACAAGATCTCTCTCGAATCAATTCAAATTTCATATCAACCACAATTTTAAATAGGTTGAATTAAGATGAGTTAAACGAATAAATAATTTACCTAAATTTCAATGAGTTGGACGGATTGAGCAATTGAATTTAATTTTGTCAATTCGACTTAAACATATTCTTTTAAGAATTATATATAAAATATATTTTGATTAAATAATTAAGCTGCGTGCGTCGAGTCAATACCATTCTCTTTCAAATGTTTGACTAGCACCTAAAATTGAAATAAAAGAATATATATTTTGGTGGAGAAGAGAGCATTGTTGCCCATTCCACGGATTGTATATCGGGATGTGTTTTTTTATGGACGCATTTGTAATGATTTATAAATATAAGAAGTATTACAAAATAGTAAAAATAAATATTCTCTCTTCACATTAATTTGTCAACTTTAAATTTTATATATTTTGAAGAAATAATTGATATAGATATTTTATAATAATACCCACTTTTCTTTTTGATAGATTAGAAATATTTTTAAAATTAAAACGAATGAAGGAATATGAAATTAATTTTTATATTTGCCTAGAATCTATAAAATGATTCATTTCTCGTGCAGGTGGCCAGGGTAGCAGGGACCACGTTGCTTTTATCACATAATAATGGACATTAGTTAATTATTTCACTTGTCTTAATTTATATAACATTTTTATTTTTTTTAAAATTAATTTATCTAATGTTTAATGCTAAATTGATTAGAATTTAGATCAAAGAAATACTTAAAATTAAAATCTAGGTACTCCAATAATATATTTGAAATACCATAAGTTCTCATTTCTCTCATGTCAATTTGACGAAGAGAAAATATATAGGAGAATTTTTATAAATAGCCTAAACTTAAAATTTAATATTATTAAATAGTTATATTTTATATAATTACATGGCATAATCTTAGTTATGTGACCTGGAGGGGAGAAGAGGCGAGCGAGATCAAGAGAGGGAAGAGAGAGACGAATTGTATATGTATATTTGTCAAATAATTGTATATGTGCAACAAATATACATATATATTTGTATATCTGGCAAGCAAGATTGGGAGAGGGAGGTGAGAGGCGAGCGAGAAAGGTCAAAGAGTGAAGAGAGGTAAATTTTATATGTATATCTGTCGTATAGATTATGTATGTCTGTCAAAATAATTGTATATATGTAGCTAGTATACATATGCAATCGTATATTTGACGAGAAATTATATAGAGTGAGAGGAGAGAGAAAATGACAATAAAATCTAATTATAACAATAAAACCCTAATTATTATTATAAATTGTATTTTTTTTCAAAATATAATAATATAATATAAGTACATATCATATGTTTGGCTAGTGACATAAATTTTCCACAATATATTCATGTCTTAAAGATAGATCAAAATTTATTCAATTTGAATCTCAAACAGTAAAATATACCACATAAATCCAAAAAAATCAGGGAAAACACTTATGAATGGAAAGTGAATTATCATTTTCAACATTAATGCTTTATCTTTTTCCTTTTACCTTTTTTATATTATTACTAAAATATTTTTCTGTTATTTATAGGCGTTTTTCAAGATTATTCGTTCTGGTTTCAAGTTCATTTATACTTTCTATTTAATTTTTTTCAAAAAAAAAAAAAGCAAAGAAAAGAGGAAATTTGATATGGATAAAACAATTTGTGAAAGAAGAGCAATGTTAATTAACTCTTATTTTTGGATTTAAAAGATTCTGGTATATGTTGTTATCCACACCTTTGATGTATCAATTTTTTTCCTCAATATATAATATAAATATAAATAACACAAACAAATTAGGGACCCATTTAAATATTTAGGCATTTTTTAAAAAGTTTGGTCGGTGGAGGGGACTGGAAAGGGGGACAGCATGCAATCTTATTCAATTTTTCATTGTCAAAATAGTACCAAACACTAACCCCAGGTAAGACTTGATTAATATTTCTCCTGTCGCAATTTATGTTTTAGCGTTTTTCTTTTACACGCTCCTAATTATTCTATTTTTATTGGTATTTAAATAATATAATTCAACTCATATTTGAGATATTTATAATCTTCAAAAATAAAACAATTTAGGATAAAAAATAGGGTTATCATGAACTCCTAAAATAAAATAAATAATTTGAGATGATAATTTTTAAAAAGCATGATAATTATTTTGAGATGGAAGAATTATATTTTTAATCAATGGTATGCTATATATAATTAATATTACTTTACATTTACTACTATAGAGAAGTTTAGCAGCAGAGGCCTCTTCATTTACGTGCCTGTTTTTAGTCAGGGTATTTATGTAATTTTTATGATTTTTTAGTTTTAATTTATTTGTCTTAATTTAATTCGTCTTAAGGATAATTTTTGGATATTTGAAAATTATATAAAATGTTTGATGAATCACAATTATTAACAATTTAAAATATTTAATTTTTAAAGACATGTGAAAAATTTAATTGTCTCAAAAAATTTTATCGATGTCACATAAATTTAGAAGAAGTAATTTATCTTATTTGAAAGTGGCATAAAAAATACTATAGATCTCAATAATTAACAATTTAAAATATTTGAAAGATATATAAAAATTTGGTTGACTTTTAAAATTTTATCTGTGCCTTGTAAAGTGGAACACAAGGAGCAATATATATTACATTTGAGAATTATACAAAAAATATTATAAATTACAGTAAATAATAATTTAAAATATTTTAATAAATATATAAAAATTTAGATAATTTTTTCAATTTTAACTATACCATATAAATAGAAACTGAAAAAATAACATGTATTGAGCCGTGTAGTCCTATAAGGCTGCGCTATAACCAGGCTATCTCAATTCAATTCTTTTTAGTTTATTCAATTGTTTTTCTTAAATGCAAAGTTAGGTATTCAATTCATCATTAGCTTTTTCAAAAGTCTAAATAGTGTTTAATTAACCTAGCTAGATTAGTTATTATTATACTTATAGGATAAAAGCAAATCATAATATAATAATACACAATCATTAGCTGAAGAAATTTTCTTAGATTACCTGAATTTTTTTTCTTCACATGTTAGAACTCGAAAATATCAAAAAATATTACCAATTTAATTAACATTTGAATTTTAAATTGCGAAGGTAGAAATATTTAAAAATAAGAACATTTAAAAAAAATTAGTATTTTGGATTTGCCAGATAAGTACAATAATGAAGCTAAACCAACAATTACCATGCTTAGGAACAAAACATATGCAAACCTTATTTCTTTCTCATAAAGACAAAGTAATTCATTTTAAAAAATATTCAGCTCAATAACATGCATCTAAACCAAATTATGAAATTGGCATGTAGGAATAATTAATTTTTTGAACAAATAATGACTATCTTAGGTAAAAGAAAATAAAATTAATAAACAAATGAGAACTAATGTATTTGTGTCAATACTGTATTGATGAATCAGATCACTCCACTCAATCATACACTAAAGATTGGAAATTTCTCACAACTAATAATTATACACTGACTCTCAAACAAAATGGAGTGAAATTATTGAACTCATAGGACAAAATAGATTATTATTATTATTATTATTATTATCATCTTTTCTTTTATAATTATAATAATAAAGTGGAGTTAATTAAACCTAGAGCTATATACATAACTAATATAATTATATTGCCTTTGAAATTATTGCATAATAAGGAAAATCTATGTCCCACTTGACACGAGGGAACAAGATATAAGGAATCACATCCCATCAAATTTTTATTTTGATTCGATATTTGTTTTGAAGTTCTAATTAATTTAATTTTTGAATTAATGTTTTATGAAAAAATAATATTTTTGATAAAAAGAAAATTTTTAAGCTCGAATTTAAATTTTTTAATTAAAAATAAATTTAAAAAATTTATATTCATTCTATTATCAGGATGGCCCATCCAATTATCTTATTTCACTATATCAATAATTTCTTTAGGTGGGTTGGATGACGTACATAATGTGTCTATCTGATGAATCTATTTGTACTAGTTTAAAGAATATTAGTTAGAATTTTATTTTTATTTTTTAAAAAACTTTAAAAGAGCAAGTACGTGAGATTTAAATAAACTGTTTTCAAGTTTCAAGTATGAAAGCCAAAATTTTACTTACCGTTACAATAGTAAAGTTAGAAAATTATTTTTTAATATATTATGGTAATTAAAAATTTATCAATTATAATAATATATATTACAAAATTATATTTTTATTATATCAAGGTAAATAAATTTAAATTCTACATATAATAGTTAAATGTTACGATCCAAAATTATAGGCTTTGAATAACGAATGTCCCCCCTCAACATATTTTTGTCGTCAAAGTAAAGCAGGACAATTGAAATGCAAGTGATTAAGTTAATAGTAGAAATAAAATAAACAATGGGAAGCCAATAGTACATGTCCAACAAATTAAATACATGCATTCAGAGGTGAGTATGATACGATATGATATTTTAAAATTTGATATGGTAACTTCGATTTTCATCAGTATCTAAAAGTATTATATCATTATCATACTAAATTAATTCTGTATAGTTTGCTATTTCTAATCTCGATTTTGATATTGTGTGATATGATTGTTTTGTAATCATAACTTGTTTGACTTCAACTTATATATATTTATATAATAAAGAACTATAACTTTAATTTTTTTAAAACGTCTCAATCATATTATCCTAATAACTATCTTTGTCTAATAATTTCACTAAAATAAAATTCAATTACGATGGAATAGACAAAGATGCAAAGTTTAAACAACATTATAGCTAAAATTAAGCATAATCCTGTATAATTTTACATTAAAAATTGAATTTCATTAACTCACATTTAAAACCTAAATTAAAATACTTTTCAAATAACTTATTGCACCTTTCAAATAGTAATAAAAATGGCTTCTGAATCACTTTGCAAAAGAAATAGATGAAGCATATGTATTCCAACTTCCAATTCATCCCTAGAGATCCATATAACATGGTAAATTGGCCATATATATTTATAGTTAATACTCTTAAATACGATATATATGGATTCTATATGTTCAGGTTAAGAATGGTACATTGTGTGCATTTCCCAAACTCTACATCCCCTTGATTCTATATGTTACTATATATATTGCTATGATATTCAGTACTTCTTTTATAAATATCAAAAAATTCGAAAGACATATCAAATATAAAAGATTTTTTGATTTAATATGATATTCTATATATATCATTTATGTTCACTCTTACCTGCATTTCGATTAGACCGTAAAAAATCAACACTAAACTCGAATTAGACAAACAAAAATATTATTCTATTCGTTCTTTTCGATTTTTCAGGTATATACATTTGTGAGTTATATGTTGAGACCTTAATATAAGTAATCATGATAATTTTGGAGCGTCAAAAAATTAAAGTAATAAATCATACAATTAGGGATTTAAGAGACTAAGGCTAATTATGAAAAAAAAAAGAATTATTAACAAGGTTTGATTAAATGTCGTGTAGTTGTTATGTATGCATACGAGGACGACAAGAAAATACAAAAAGAATATAAAACCTAGAATCTAATGTCTTAATTCTCGTATAATAATGTCCAATGATACCTTTTTAAATTTTTTGTTCTTTCTTCTTAAGTAGTAATCAACATTTGGATGATGTACCTTTCCACATAATTATATCTTAGAATTATTAGCAGTCTTTGAAGATAAACATCTACAAATTTGGACAAAAATGACATTATAAGTGACAAATTTGTGTGTTTGGTTTAGCTTATTTCCTTGAGTATTATGTCAACATATTTAAAAGTATTAGGATGTGTTTGGTACACATGAAAATAACTTTTTCTCGAAAATCTTTTTCTGGAATAGATTATTTTTTTCTTACTTATAATTTTTTGGGTGTTTAAAGTAAATAGAAAATATTATTTGAAAAGTATGTGTATAAATTTTATTCAAGTATCATTGGTGGTGCTGAGAGTATAGTCAAATCTCCCTATAATAGTTACTCGTAATGGTTTAGATTTTATCCGTAACCAAATTTTAATGTTATTTTTCTTACTTTTCTATAACAACATTCTACATATAATAACCGCGTTCATTAAAGTGGTATACTCTTTGTAAAACTACCCCTCATGATCTAGAATAATCACATCCGTATATTTTAATATATTATTTTAAAAAATAAAATATAAAATTATTTATAGTAATCATCAGTAATATCATGCACATAGCAAATTTCAAGTACAATTATTTTTTAAAAAAAATAATTTTTTTTATTAGTGCCTTCAGTTAGGGGTGTTCATGGTTCGGTTTGGATCGGTTATTGGTTAAAATCATAACCAAACCAATTTAGTTGATTTTTGAATTTCTGAAACCTAACCAAATCAGATAAAAAAAATTATCGGTTTGGTTATTGTGGGGTTGGATCGGTTTGAATTTTTTTTTGGGGTTAATTTTCAGTTTGAAAATGATACGTTTGTTGAGGGCGTACATATCTCGATAGACACAAACACCTAGTACATGAATAATCCATAAAAGGCTACTGTGGATTCAATTAAAACAACAGTAATAGAGTTATTATTATACGAACAAAGTGATTTAATTAAGCAATACTAAAGTTATTATACACGAATAAAGTGATTTAGTTGAACAATAGTAAAATCATTACACACCAAAAATCCAATCTTCATAAAAAAAAAAACTCAAGCTCAATAATCAATAACTACCTGGGAAAGGTGGTACAAGAAAAACATATTCCAAAACACTAACAAGTGAATTTTCAAATATTAATGGTAAAGTTAAAGATTTAAATTAATTAAAGTATAACAAAATATTTATCTATTATTTATGAATACTATATAAATAATTATAAAATTTATATATATAATTATTTGGTTAAATTTGATTATTTTTACGAATTATTTTTAGTAAAACCAAACCAAACTAAATGCTATTGATTTTCAAAATTTAAAAACCAAATCAAATCAAATATCGAACTTTTTTAATCAATTTGATTTGGATTGTGATTGAGTTTGGTTGTTTAACCATAACCATGGACAGTCCTATCTTCAGTTATGAACTTATGATCACAACTTCAAGAATAAATAAAGCTAGTGTGTTCGTCTTTTTAATATTCATTCTCCTTCTATATTTTTGATTTAATTGGTCAACAAAGACATTTATTCTTTTTAGTAAGAAAAATCATTAAATTAATTATTTTTGCATACTTTTTTTTTAAAAAATTTAATGAGCTCAAAGGGTCTTTTTATTAATAAATAAAATTAAAACACTACATAACGTCTAAACTAAAGCAAAACAATATAAATGAAAGGCCCAAATAACCTATTCTTCTACCCGCTCACTATCTAGAAATTTCTCATTATAAAGTTGTTTAGACACTGAACCATTGAACTGTTATGTCTTTTCCTTTCCTCTTTTTTGAAAATGGCTTGATTCTTCTTGAGTACTCTTCTCTTGTTTTGGCTCCTCTGTTGCCTTCTTCTTCCTCAATCTAATATGGATCTGCAACTCTACAACCGTCTGGGTATGAGTAAATATCTGTATTTTACTGTCTTCTGTTGATTTCTTCATCTTTTTCCACACTCGCTCTGATTTACTCTTTCTTTCAGCTGGAAAAGCAACTGTCATGTGCATCTCTTCTAGTGGAAACACCATCTTCTCTTTCCTTATCAATTTCAAGTATTTGCTCAAATTCTTTATCTTGATTCTTTTTTTTTTTTTTTTTGTGTGTGTGTGTGTGATTTAGCAGTGAAGGTATTGATGGGGTTGAGGTAGTACCAAGTGATACCAAGCCACCGACATAGCATGATGTGTTGATTGTTAGGATTTTTGCTCCAAGTAGGTTTTTTGGTGTTGTTCCTTTTTGTATAGTATTATATATGCCATTTGTTTTCCTTACTTGTGGCGTCAAAAACTATACTTTGTATTTTTGTGTAAATATTCCCCATGGCCACTATCTGCAAATGTTGCCTACTCGTATTTTGCATTATTTATGCTCCCTACTTCCTCTGGTTTCTTTTCCTGCTTTGTCTCAAATCCTTATATGTCTGATCTCTTTTATACTGATTCTTAAATATGAAATTTGTGATTTGTCACTGTTGACAATCCTTCTTGCTAAACTAGGTAATTCTTAAACGAGTGAAAAAATTATTTGCCTGTATGATTAAATGTTGTGTTGGCTAGGCAGTCTGCAAGTTGATTCCCCTCCCTGAATGTGTTGAATAGTTAGCATGTTGTTTTTGCATGTTAGAAATAATTTCCTCTATTACTTCAATTAGCTCCCAAGGACATTTCCATCTACCTTTGATTATTTGTACATGTGAGCTTGAGTCTGTTTCCAGGGCAATATTGTTCCATCCCTTCTCAATGCTAGTCCTTAATACCCATTGTATAGACCTCGCCACTGCTTCAATATTGGTGGCAAGACCCACCTGTTTTGCTTGGCATATAAGATATTATCTTCCATAGAAAAATGCATAGGTGATTTCTCCTATGTTTCCTCTACTTGCCCCATCCGTATTACATCTTAGAAATTCTTTGTTAGGTGCTTCCAATATACCAAAGGATGGTATATCCTAGGGTTATAAGCAGTTAAGATTCCTACTATGTCAGCCCAATTCTTTCCTTGTAGCTTAATATCAGGATATTCAATATTTAATACCATAATATTGATGTCAATTACCTGTTGTTTCAGTCCAGCAAAATTGACTATCCCTCCATGCCTTATTGTATTTCTCCTCTTCCACAAAGTCCACATAACTATTGTTAGAATACCCCTATATACATACTGCAATTCTGTTATTTTTTCCAACAAACCATCAAAATTTGCAGTTGTGTTTTAGATTTCTCTTATTCATGTGAATTCCTGCAATTAATGCAATAATTTTCCATTAATAGGTGTCATAAGAAAGAGATGAGACATTGTTTCCATTTATTGTGTTTCACAATATCAACATCTGGAGATAATATGAATTTTCATTCTTTCTAGGTTGTCATCAGTGGCAACCCTTCCTTTTCATGCCCTCCAGATGAAAAAATTTAGCTTGAAAGGGAGCCCCTTATTTCAGATTTTGTCCATCAATTCCTTTTTTGTCTTTTTCTTCCTGACAATTTTCCAAGCAGTCTTAACAGAAAATTCCTCACTTTTATCACCTATTCTTATCATTTTCTTCAGTGGTGAGAATTAGAGATATGTTGCCAATTATATACTCAGTCATTTCTATTGAGATATAGGTCAGCAACTTCTCTTTATCCCGTTGACTATTTACAATGAACTCCTTTACCTCAATTTTATCCTCTCTAAACAGATCTTCTAGATAGTA
Organism: Solanum clarkiae; assembly: GCA_011800125.2. Taxonomy (NCBI): domain Eukaryota; kingdom Viridiplantae; phylum Streptophyta; class Magnoliopsida; order Solanales; family Solanaceae; genus Solanum; species Solanum clarkiae. The sequence goes on from JAABOM020000092.1 coordinate 1,397,711, forward strand.
TAAAATCCCTAATTTTGTTCAATTATCATATCAAAAATTAGTCTCCCCTGATTTAAGCTTCCACTAGATTTGATGTTCAACTTCTTCTCTTATCTTTTTTAGCCTTTTCCATACATGTGATCCACCATAGTCGATAGCCATTGTAGGATGCCATTTCTTGCAATATTTGTTCCACATGAATTCACCCCATAGAGAATTGGTAGAACTTCTGAAATTCTACAAAAGTTTTGCCATTAGAGTCACTGATAAATCATGTTATGATCTGAATCCAATCCTCCTTCACTTTTTGGGTAATAAAGTTTATCCCAAGCAACCCAATGTTTTCCTCTTATTTCAATGGAACCATCCCAAAAAAATATTGCAAATATTTTATGGAGTTGCTTCAGCACTCCTTTTGGAGAGTTCATAGCAGAAAGTGTATACATTGGTATGGACTGTAACATATGTCTTACCAATATATATCTACATCCACAAAATAATAACTTATTTTGCCAACTCATGATTCTTTTTGTCACCTTCCTTAGTAAATTCTTAAAATAAATGATCTTTCTTCCACCATAAAAAACTGGATAACCTAGGTAAGTGAATGGGAAGATACCTTGGGCTAACCCAGTAGTGTCTTTAACTCTTCTAACCACTGTTGCTAGTGTTTTATCATGAAGATATAAATAGCTTTTTGACACATTTATCATTTGTCCTGAAACATATTAAAATTTTTTTAGGACTGTCATTATCTTCCTCATGGATCTTCTATGACTAGAGCAGAAGAGGATTGTGTCATCAGCACAGAATAAGTGATTAATTTGTTTGCTCCATTTTGGTAGACCATATCCCTTGAAATCAGTATCCTTATTTAATTTATTGAGTCCTCTAGCTAAAACTTCCACAGCAATAATGAATAAAATGGGTGATAATGGGCCACTCTATTTTAATTCTCTTGTTGCATTAAAGAAACTATAGGACTTCCTTCCCATTGACTATGATGGAATACTAATTATTAGAAATTAATCTCAAATCATATCAATAATTCTTTCATCAAAACCAAAACCCCTCATAACTTTTGTTAAATAGATCCATGAAATTCTGTCATAAGCTTTAGCCATGTCTAGCTTTACCACAATATTGTACTAATTTCTCTTCCTTCTGATGTCTCTGATCAATTCTTGTGCCAATAACATATTCTCCGCAATGCATTTTCCTTTCATAAAGCTCGTTTGATTCTTAGAAATAATATCTGACAATACCAGTGCAATTCTTTCATGTAAGATCTTTGAAATAATCTTATTTACAAAGGTGCTAAGACTAATGGGTCTTAGATCAGCAAAGAATGCGATCTTTTCTTTCTTGGGAATTAGAATGACATTTGTATGGGATACAAATTTTGATACCCACAAAAAACAGACATCACCATTAAGCATATATCATCCTTTATTATGTCCCAGCATTCTTGGAAGAATAGCGCCGAATATCCATCTGAACCGCTTGCATTGTCCTTGATCATACTGGAAACAACATTCTTTACCTCCTCCTGTATTGGTGCTCTTGTCGTCGGCTCATTTTGTACATCAGTAATAACTGTTAGTATTACCTCCAACATTGAGTAGTCTTTTGTTGCCCTCTCCTCGATGAATTGCTTTCTGAAATAATCTTCTGCTGCACTGTCAATTCTATTCGTGTCATGAAACATCTCTTCCTGTTTATTTTCTATCTCATTAATTCTCAACTTCATTCTTTTACTATTCACATAGGAGGGGGAGAAATTTGTATTCCGATTTTCATCTTTAAACAAGTGTATTCTTACCTTTTGCTTCCAATATTTCTCCTCCAATTTATAATATTGCTTGAGAGCATCTTCAGTGATTTGTAGATCCTTCTTATTCTCTTCTGTAGGATTAATCTCCAATTGTGCTTCCTTCACCCTAGCCACATCTTCCAGGGTAGCAATTTTCCTGAAGAAGGTCTAATATGTCAACCTGCTCCACCGTATAAGCACCTTTTTAAAATTTTTTCAGTTTTTGTTGGACAATGTAAAAAGGGTTACCCTCTATCATCTCCTCCCAGCTATGCCTTACAGTCTCCTTAAATTTTGGGTAAGTTATCCATAAATTTAAAAATCTGAAAGGCTTAGCAAAAGCTTCATTATTATCCTTACATATTACATGTCTCGGTGAGTGATCTGATTCATTTCTTCTCAAATGCTGCACCTCACTGTTTAGGAAAAGTTGCAAAAAAATCCTGATTTACCACACCCGATCTAGTCTCTTGATGCTCTCCTGTTCAATTCTACCATTTCACCATGTATAATTATTTCCCATAAAATCAAGCTCCCTTATATTGCATGTGCTCAAGCAATGCTCAAAATTAGTAGTTTTCTATTATGCGACAGGAAGATCCCGCGTGAAGAATAACATTAAAGTCTCCTCCACACATCTATATCTTGTTAATGTCTTTTGCTATGCATTCCAAGCTGTCCCATAATTCAAGCCTCTCTATTGCACTACATCTTGCATAAATAGCTGTAATATAAAACTCTTTTTGGCTGCTCCTCTCCTTGAACTTGATAGTGAGTTGCTGAATTGTATCACTATGAATTTCTCCCTCCCAATCACTATTCCGAAAAATTCATATTTTTCCTGAAACATTGATCATTGCTGCCTTCATTCCTAATCTCCTTCTGAAATTTTTTTATTTCTTGAGGACCTTGAAAAGGTTCAAAAAGTACTATATATGAATATTTATGCCTTCTTTTAAGATCTATAAGTTTCTTAAAAGACTCTTGAGTATTTACAGATCTTATATTCCAAAAAAGAATGTTTTCTATCATTTAGAAGGAGATGATCTTGCTGAACTAGATCCTGTAATAATTTGACTCACTTTACCCCGTGCTCTTTTGCTTTTCCTGGTAGAATTCTGCATTGCTTTATTATGTCTTGGTGACAAATCAGCTTCCTTTGTAACCTCCTTTATGTTTTGTGAGATGTCATCTTCTTCCTATTCATTTTTCTTATTGATAAAATTATGAGAAGCAATATCATCTTTTCCCTGTCTACCCCCCCACCTGGACTGATTTCTAAGGGCATATGATGTTCTTCCTTCTGCGTGTGTTCCTCCTCCCCAGTAGCCTTTATATTTGGTATAACTTCCTCTAAATCGGTGTTTTCTTTCTCCTTGAGAAGAGATTTGTCACCTTTGTCATCATTTATGGTTTCCACAACTACTCCAACATGAGAATCTGTTTTGGAGCAACTAGTGGATTCATTAATAATCTCATCCCTTTTGTTCTCTATGTTGTTCCCCTTGCTATTGTCTGCCTCCTTTGTCAGATCCTTGAAAGTCTCCAAAACTCACTCTTTAGTGTTGCCAACCACTTTAGCTACTTGTTTCCCCTTGTCTTCCTTGTTCCCTTTGTCTTCCTTGTTTCCATCGTCTTCAACATGTTCATTACCTTTATCCTCTAAGGCCCCCAAATTTATTTCCAGTATCAATTCTACCCAACACCCTGTTATCTCTTACGACATTCTAATGCGATACAATTCTTTTATTATTTCTTCCTCTTCCTCTTCCTCCTCCACGCTGCATCTGGAACTCCGTTTTGTTAGCCTTGTTTGGTTCTGTGCTTGCCTCTGGATGCTCCTTGGTTTTTGTGGTTTCCTACTTTGATTCCTTCTTATCCTCCTCTTTTTCTTTTTTTGAATATAGCTCCGGGTGAAGTACATCGCATTATTCCTCATCATGACCCTGAAGTTTACATCTTTTGTTGTATTTGGACATGTAGTCATATCTAATGTCAATTCACTTTTCTTTGATTTCTCCTGTCGCTTTGCTTGTAACTCTAATATTAATCTGCTTGGGAAAGTCCCCAAGCAGGTCCACCTCTACCTTCATCCTTGCACAACTAGATCTCGTCTTATTCTTGGTAGCCAAATCTACTTGTAGGGGTTTATCAACTGCCTCTGCCATCGAAAAAATTGTCTCTTTACCAAAAATATTTGGTGGAAGAGATGGAAAAGATATCCAGGCTATTGCAATTATCGTTTCCTCCTCCGGGTTAAAGAGCGGTTCCCGCTTCAATGTACGCATTGGGTAATTCCAATTCTGATGTTCTATGTAGAAAATTGGCTTTGATAAGATATGTACATACTCTTCCATGCATGATGCCCTAATAAGAATATACTTGTTGCTCAATATCCAATAGTGCATTCACTTTTGAGTTCATATTATTTTGGCAATAATCTCCATAGTTCATGAATATTCAGCCATCCGTAGGAGAATTTTTCTATCACCGTATATTGTAGGTCTTCATTCTTAATCATCTGCGATACCTCCTTCTCCTCCCAGACAATGTGTGGCTCTCTATGTAGGTATTTATTTGTTTTTTTTGGTATTGGTACTTTTTGCTTCACCTTGAGTTGAACAGCCTCCGCGTACGTCATCACTGTTGGGTTTGCAGCTTATGTATTTATCTGAGAAGTCACCATCGATGATTGCCCAGTGGCCGAAACGGCCATCGGAAATAAATATTACGTTAATTAGGGTTTGTAAAGGGTTTCTCGCCTAGAGAGAATTTATTCAAACTTCTTTTCTTCGTTTTTGCATACTTTTAATTATAACAGATAAATGTTGTTTAGACATCAAATATTAATATACATACATTGTATCATCTCACTGTAACAACCATGAAATATTCAGAAAAATATCATCACTATATAGAGATTTTACTATAGAAGCTAAGTAGCAAAGTCAAGAATCTCACTGTAGCAATCTGCGGGGAATGCATTATGATTTTTTTTTTTTAATTATCACTAAAAAAATTGTTTTATCATTTTTTTATGAGCTTTAATACATGCATATTTAATACTTTGTCAAAAATTTCAACCAATCAATTTTCATGAATACCAAACACACCCAAGGCATTTTGGTTTTATACTACCAATGTAATCACTATTTACATTTTCAGCATGATTCAACTGATTATTTAATCCGTCCATATTTACTTGATCATATTTAAATTAGCACATCTCTTATAAAACAATTAAAAAATAATAATTTTGTTATATCATCCCTAATCATTATATGTTTGAGAAATGCATGCAATATTTAATAATAAAGATAAAATAGATATAAAATGATACATTATCTCTTGACTTTTAAAATAGATGAGTAAAAATAAACATTTATTCTTAGTATTGAGGATAAGCAAAAAGTGGACGTTATTTTTATTATTGAGGATAAGCAAAAAGTGGACGGATCGGAGGGTGTACATTTTATGTTACTTATTGAAGGTTGACCATTTATAGGAATACTCAATTCAAGGTTGGTAGGTAATTGTAACACCCCAAATTTTTTTAAGCTAAGACTGAGTCATCCTTCATATGATATAGGATTTTAATTGAGGACTTTTAATTGAGCATATATGTTAAAGTCAATTTCTTAGTATGGGAATAGAGTTAGAGCTGATAGGAGGTCGTAGTTCTAA
>JAABOM020000092.1:1418822-1441623 GCA_011800125.2 Solanum clarkiae
TTCAAGTCGCGTATTTGGAGGATTTGAAGACTTTCAAGTATACTGTTAGTGAAACCCATATTTGATAGGGGTTTGCCTCAAATCACCACCATTTGGTTTGAGTCAAAAGTTTGATGAAAGGTACTCACAACTTTAACACTCATGTAAGAGATCAAGTGGGGGACATATGGTTTTTTTACACTTATGCAAACTAGCTTAGAATACAATTCCAAGCGCCTACTTACCTCAATGAAGAAGATCAAGTCACAACGTAGTTCTGAAAGGGTGAGTTTTTTTTTTTTGGTGTGCCATACACAGTTTATACTCTTGTGGGCCAGAAGTAATATACAGGTTATGCTCATACATCACGGAGCGTCATCTCACTTCAAGGGTGTACCTCTTGAGGAATTTTGCATTTATGGGATCAATCCTTACACCATCCGCATCAATAAGTTTGTAAGCGCCATTTAAATACACTTCTTGTACTACATGTGGTCTATCCCATTTCGAGGTGAATTTTCCCCCAGGCTTATGTAAAGTGATAATGGGTCTCTTTACTGTGAGAATTTGTTCTCCAACTTGAAAGCATATCAGGCGAACCTTTTTGTTAAAAGCACAAGATACACGAGCTTGATATCATTCAAGATTTTGTTGAGCTTCGAGCCTCTTTTCATCTAGCGCTTATAACTCAGAGAGACATAGTCGAGCAATCTCTTCTTCGGTAAGTCCCTCTTGAATAACAAGTCTCAAGGAAGGTATTTATCGCTCAAGTGGCAGGACTGCTTCAACTCCAAAAGCAAGCGAATATGGGATTGCTTGAGTTGGTGTGCAATATGTTGTCCTATATGTCCAAAAACCTTCTTCCATTCTTTCATGCCAGTCTCGTTTAGACTTGGACTACTTTCTTCAGGAGATTGCATAGAGTCTTATTGAATGCTCCAGCAAGAGCATTGGCGGTAGCACGATACATAGAGGATTTGCACTGCTTGAAGCCAAAAAGATCAGAAATCTTATTCATCAATTTTTTATCAAATAGCTTGCCATTGTCTGTTATTATGTATCGAGGAATACCAATTGGTATATGATAATCACTCAAATAAAATTTGCAACATTCTCTTTCTTTACTTCCTTGAGAGCGATAGCTTCAGCCTATTTCGAGAAGTAATCTGTTACAGCCAAGATATATAGTTGCCCACCAGAATATTTTGACAGTGGTCCGACAACATCCAATCCCCAAGCATCAAATGGCCAGGATACAATAATCGGGTGTAAAACTTCAGGCGGTTGATGTATGAAGTTTACATGGAATTGACAAGTTTTGCACCTTCGAGCATAATCCAAGCAATCTTTTACCATGGTTGGCCAATAATACCCCATTCTCTTTATGTGAAAATGGAGCTTTGGTCCAGATTGGTGCGATCCATATACTCCTGAATGCGCTTCTTGCAGAGCTTGACTTGCTTCTTCCTCTCCCAGATATCGAAGGAGTACACCCTCAAATGATCTTCTATATAGTGTATTCTTATAATAAAGGAAATGAGGTGCACGACGACGAATGTCAGTCTTTCTTCTGGCATCTTCTGGGAATATCCCACAATATAAATAGTCAATGATAGCTTGTCACAAGTCCTCTCTGTTGGCTTCAGAAACTGCAACAACATGCTTAAGCTTATTCTTTATATCTTTATCTTCATTAAGTGGTGGTACTACCCATTTTCGGCAGATAGTAACTTGCGTTTGGTCAGGGAGAGTTAGAGTTGAAGCTAGAGCAGCTAAGGCATCTGATGTTTTATTTTTCTTTCTCGGCATATGTTGGAGGGTTACATCTTCGAGCCATCCTATTAACTTTTGAGCATAATAGTGATAAGGGCGCAGTTCTAGCTTCCTAACCTCGTAGGTTCTCAAAAGCTATTTAATCACTAACTGAGAGTCACCAAAGACTTACAATTGTAATTGTTTCATGTTAATCACATTTCTAGATCAAGTATCAATGCCTGATATTATGTGACATTATCGGAGAAATGTTGTTTCAATGTGAAAGAGAATGGTAGGACCTCTCCTTGTGAAGTAGCAAACACCACTCCAGCGCCAGCTCCGCCACGATGTGCAGGTCCATCATAGTATATCTTCCAAGGAGGTTGTATTTCAATGACCATAGCATCTTTATGAGGGAGCTCATCAGTTAGCTCCCAATCGTCTGGTATCGGGTGGTCTGCCAAGAAGTCTGCTAATGCTTGTCCCTTTATAGCTTTTTGAGGGACGTACATGATCTCAAACTGTTGGAATTGGAGATACCACCTTGCCAGTCGGTCGCTGAGGACTAGTTTTGACATGACAAATTTGATGGGATTTGCTTTAGATATCAGACGAACAACCTGAGCTTGAAAATAATGCTTCGTCTTTTGAATTGAGAAGACTAGGGCCAAACACAACTTTTCGATTGGCGAATAATTCAGCTCATTTAGCGTCATCATTCTGCTTAAGTAGTAGAAAGAATTTTCTTTGCTTTCACTATTCTCTTGAGCTAATAGGGCTCCAACAGTCCTTTCTTGTGCCGCAATGTAGAGTATCAATGGCTTTCCAGGTATAGGGGCTGTTAGAATTGGAGGGTTTGCCAGATATGCTTTGATATTTTCAAAAGCTTCGCTACATATCTGGTCCCACTTAAAAGGAACACCCTTCTTCATAAGATGACTGAATGGTTGGCATCTTCCAGCTAGATTCAAGATGAACCTTCTCAGGTAAGCTAATTTTCCTTGAAGGCTTTTTAACACATGAATGTCTCTAGGGTGGGGCATCTTCAGGATGGTATCAACTTTAGCTTGATCAATCTCAATCCTTCAACGTCGCACAATAAAGCCAAGAAACTTGCCAGAAGTAACCCTACAGGCACATTTCAATGGCTTCATCCTTAGCTGATATCTTTTGAGCAACTCAAACACCATTCTTAAGTCTTTCAAATGGTCGCCCCTCTTTCTCGACTTCATCACCAAGTCATCAACATAACATTCGACATTTTTGTGGAGTTAGCCATCAAATATATTCTGCATGACCCTTTGATTTGTGGCACCAGCACTTTTTAGACCAAAAGACATCACTTGTAGCAATAGATACCTTTAGGGGTGCGAAATGCAGTGAGTTCTTCATCCTTCGGTGACATGCATATTTGGTTATAACCTGAAGAACCATCGATGAATGTCATTGCCTCATAACCAGTTGTAGCATCAATCATTAGCTATGGAATAGGCAGTGAGAACTCATCTTTAGGGCATGCATTATTGAGATCTCTGAAGTAAACACAAACTCGAATTTGACCATTCTTCTTCCTTACAGGGACAATGCTTGAAATCCACGTAGGGTATTTAACTTCATAATGAAGCCTGCCTCAATGAGCTTGTTGACTTTATTCTCGATCAATTGGACCAACTTTGGCCTAAAACATCTTCGGGCCTGCTTCACAGGACAAGCACCATTCTTGCTTGCCAATTGATAGACCGTTATTTTAGGATTTAAGCCAGACATTTCCTTGTAACTCCAAGCGAAGACATCCTTATACTCTTTGAGTAGATTCATATAAGCGTTTTCTTCCTCAACTTCTAGAAAAGCGCTTAAGTAAGTTGGCTTTGGGTCTTCATCAGTGCCAAGGTTAATTTCCTTTAAAGGATCTATCGTGACTTTCACTCCTTCTTCCAGTTCTGGTGGAGCATCTCTAACATCTTCTTCTTCTTGTGGATCATTCTCACTAACAGATACATGGTAACACCGAGCTATGTATTCTGATCCTCCATCAACCTTTACTTGAGATGAGGCATCGAGCTACCTCAAAGCTGCAATATGATATGAGGAGCCCACACTTTCTTCATCTTTCTCATGTTTCTTGGTGTAAACTACGGTATGCGTCTTTGCCTTTAGCACCTCTCCACATGAAACCACGAGTTCCACTTTTCACTTCATCCTCAAGAGAATTGTTCTTTGGGTATCCTTTTGGATAAGCGGAGCAAGTGTTGTCACCCTTAGGTAACTTTTCCGATGTTACTTATTTTCTTTCTTTAATTGTCCCAACCTCTCGAACACAGAAGTTCTCGTAGTGGGTTTTTCAAGTCGATTGAAGACAAAAGGCCTTTTGTTAGAAGAAGAAGACTCATCTTCGATGGTGATATAATTGTTACTTACTCTTCTTATGGAAATACGGACTAGAGGTGGTTGGCTATAGCCCAAACCTTCGCGTACTTTCCTGGTGACATCATCTAATGGGAGTTTCTCTAATTTAGATGGTGCATTAGGGCTGTATCTAGCCTTTTTGCAAGTAACTTGTAAGCATTTGGATCAAAGCCCTTTGTACGTTTTATAAGGAGTGACATATCCTGTGGTGGATTTTGAGCCACAAACTCTCTCAATAGCTTTGAAGACAAGTTGATTGCATCAATGCATTTGATAGAAAGAGTTAGCATCAGATGATTGACCTGCCTCTTTCTTTACCTTTGGAACATAGCGGGGTACAAAAGTTGGCTTCCTCTTTGAGGACATGATTTTCCCTTTATCTGGACAAGACTCCAACTCTCTTATACTGGCCTTGACCTTTCCAACCACCACATCAGTTCTTTTGTTGGCAAGCACATTGGACTTGGTTGATTTGACATTGTTGAGTTTTGGTTCCTTCACACTATAATTCTTCAGATAGAATTTTGCATTAGCAAAGTATGACTCAGCTTTAGTAAAAAGATTATTATCAGCAACTATTTTTCTTTCAATTCCATCTTGGAGATACTTCAAACATTAATAGCAATAGGATGAGACGATTTTGTTCTCATGCACCCAAGGCCCACCAAGCAATATATTGAATGAAGTCTTTAAATAGATCACGTGCATCCATACACTAGATCGTAAATCACCAATTTGGATTTCTAACTTAATGGAGCCTATAGACCTCTGCCCCCTTGATTGAATCCTTGTATTAACAGACGACTTTCATTAAGCTCCTCAGTCGTGATGCCTAGTTCTTTTAATATATGGATGGGCAGAATGTTAACCCCAAATCCTTCATCAATCAATATTTCATTTATCATCTTCTCTAGCACGTGGTCCACCATGTACCAAGGCCGATTATGTAGCTTTTCACCAAATAGAAGGTCATCTTCTGTAAATGTGATTTTTGTATCACATGCATGTTCTTCTTGAGAAGAGGGTTCTGCAGGCTTCTCAGAAGATTAGGGAGATGCTTTTGATGAGGTTTTGCTTGTTGCTTCTTCTTTATCCATTGGAGACATCTTTGATGAACTTTCACCTACTGTATCTTCTTTGTCAGTGTTAAAACATGATGCCTCATTATTGTCTTGGGCAGTTCCAGTGTGAAACCAACTCGGCAAGAACTCTCCAAAAGTCACAAGACGTCGTGCCTTCTGGTAGTGATGCACTTCCACCCTTTCTTTCTTTAGATGCGTGACTAGCTTTTGCTTCTTTGGTCTCCTCACTATCCTTCCTCTGGTCGGTTTCTTAGATAATTCTCTTAGTGAACTTGTCTTGTTGCGTCTCCGCCTAGTCACAAGAATCCAACTTTCATCATCATCTCTATTAGTTTGGATTTTATTTGGCTCTAATGACTTCTCTTTTTCAGGATCCTATATGGATTTCTAACTTAATGGAGCCTATAGACCTCTGCCCCCTTGATTGAATCCTTGTATTAATAGACGACTTTCACTAAGCTCCTCAGTCGTGATGCCTAGTTCTTTCAATGTATGGATGGGCAGAATGTTAACCCCAGATCCTTCATCAATCAGTATTCTATTTATCCTCTTCTCTAGCACGTGGTCCACCATGTAGTAAGGCAGATTATGTAGCTTTTCACCAAATAGGAGGTCATCTTCTATAAATATGAGTTTTGTATCACATGCATGTGCTTCTTGAGAAGAGGGTTCTGCAGGCTTCTCAGAAGATTAGGGAGATGCTTTTGATGAGGTTTCGCTTGTTGCTTCTTCTTTATCCATTGGAGACATCTTTGATGAACTTTCACCTACTGTCTCTCCTTTGTCAGTGTTAAAACATGATGCCTCATTGTTGTCTTGGGAAGTTACAGTGTGAAACCAACTTGGCAAGATCTCTCCAAAAGTCACAGGACGTCGTGCCTTCTGGTAGTGATGCACTTCCACCCTTTCTTTCTTTAGATGCGTGACTAGCTTTTGCTTCTTTAGTCTCCTCACTATCCTTCCTCCGGTTGGTTTCTTAGATAATTCTTTTAGTGAACTTGTCTTGTTGCGTCTCTGCCTAGTCACAAGAATCCAACTTTCATCATCATCTCAATTAGTTTGGATATTATTTGGCTCTAATGACTTCTCTTTTTCAGGAGTATATATCTGGATTGGGTCAAGCGAGCCAAAAGTGATAGAAATTTGGTTAGAACGTGCTTTTTCATCATCAAGGAGAATCTTCTCCTCCCTAGCCAATTACATGAGTTTGCCCTTGAAGAAGAAACACTTTTCAAGAGGATGACCCAAAAGTCTATGACATTTGTAATAGTTTGGATCATCGGTCTTTCTAGCTTCATTGGGTCGTTTCATCTCTGGTAACTCGATGAGCTTTAGTTCAACCAATTCATCAAATATTTGAGAAACATCAGAATCTAGAAAGGGGTATTCTTTTTCTTGCATCTCCTTTAAAGTCAACTTTTGATTTGGACATCTTGAAAAGTTGTCTTTATACTCTGTTTCCTACTCTTCTTCGTAGTAAACTTCACAGGCGATGTGTTGATATTCATGGATTCCTTGTTATCATTCTTGAGCATAAATTTGCTCCATTTCTTTGGTTCCTAGTTGTCTTTTCCTTTGCGAGGATCGTGAATAAGTATTCCATGTTTTCCGGCAGAAGACATGATTAACTCTATATCATGAGCATGAGTCGCTAGATCTTCAAAAGACTTAGGTTTAATCCCTTGTAGGATGTAGAGAAGTCCTTAGTGCATTCCTTGAATACATATTTCTATTGCAGAAGCTTCACTAAGTCTATCTTTGCAGTTGAGACTTGCATTCCTCCATCAATTTATGAAGTCAATGACTGGTTCATCTTTTCTTTGGCGAGTATTTAAGAGTCCTACCATGCTCATTGTGCGTCTTGTGCTATAGAAGTGATTGAGAAACTCATGCTCCAGTTGATCCCAACTGTCGATGGAATGAGGCTCAAGGTCTGTGTACCATTCAAAGGTATTTCCTTTTAAGGAATGGATGAATTGTTCGACGAGATGATCTCCATAGGTCCCAGCATTATTACATGTCTCTACAAAGTGTGCAACATACTGCTTTGGATTCCCTTTGCCTTCCAATTGCTGAAATTTGAGAGGTTGATAACCGGCAGACATTTTGAGGCTATCAATCCTTGCAGTGTAAGGCTTAGCATACATGTGGGAAGACTTAGTGAAGACTTCATACTTGTCTTTAATGGTCCCTTTAATGAATTCCTTTAATTGATCAAGTGGGATCATTCCTTCGGCAGAAACTGGCAGCTCCTTGAGAGTTGGTGCTTGATTTACAGGATTTTCAGTCTCTTAAATCTCAATACCCTTCTTAGGTGCATGGCTAGATTTCCCATCTAATAAGCCATCTACTTTATCCATCAAATTATCGATGCGAGACTCTTGGTGTTGCATATGCCTGGTTAGTCTTTCAATCATCTTTGCCAGACTTGCAAGTTGTTCCTCCGTGATGAAGCATTAGTTATCATCGCTTGCATGACTGTTGGAGGCATAGAATAGTATCATGGATTATCATGGAAGTTGATCTTCAGAGGACTCACATTATGTGATGCTTGTGGAGAAGATTCATTAGATGAGTCCTGGTCTTTCTTTGCAGTAAAATTCTTGGAACCAGAGACCTCAAGTAGAACGAAAGCCTGCTTGATCTTCTCAGCAACACAGTTTTCTCCGTCTGAAGCATATGTAAAGGACCTTGCTCCCCTTGGAGTTGAAGATCCAAAATCAAGAGTCGGTACAGACGACACTCACGATGTTTGTTGTCCTAGCATAGTGGCTTTGCTCCTTGTAACAACTCTAACACTTTCAAAAGTAATTCCTAAAATTCCCTCTACTTCAGCAAGAACTTGGAATCAGCAGCCTTGGAGGAAGCTAATTGGGAGTTGATCTTCTCGGAAGCCATTTGAATATCTTTGATTCTTGAAAAGTTAAGATGAGAGGTAGAGATTGTCCCACTGGGTGTGCCAGAATTTGTATGACAATAAAATTCGCGTCTTAGAAAATATTATTCAAAGAACGAAAAATATTGCAACAATCTATATTTTATTCAAGGAGTGAGTTCTACAATCTCTATAAATCCTCTAATTCGCCTTTTCAAATATATATTCTAGGGCTCTCTAGCTTTTTCTTGAATCTTGAGAAACTTAGAGATTTGATCTTGACTTGTATTTGAATTCAAGGGTTTTTGGGCTTGTTCTTGAATCTGGTGATCTTGATCTTGATGCTTTCTTGAACTTGAATGCTTGACTTCTTGATTTCTTGAACACTTCTTGTTACTTGTAGAGAAATCTGCACGTTTGATCCACGAGCTCTCTCTCTAGCTTCTTGTTAGGAATTCTTGATGTTAATTCTGAACTATGAGGACTCCTTTATATAGTTGTAGAATAGAGGAGTCATGATAGAATCAGATCTTCTTCCGACTAACCAGATTTAATATGACACGGCGTAGAAAAAGTGATAAAAATAAGTTTTCTTGAGTTATAATAGAATCAGGCTTTCTTCTGTCCAATCAGATTTAAGGTGACGTGGCTCAGGAAAAGTGATAAGAATAGGTTTCCTTTTAAGTGATATGACGATATTTGGTTGGTTGGAACACATACTTGCACATGTGGCACATGTTTATTGGCCTTTGATTTAGATAAGAATGCCATGCCATTTTGACATATGGCATAATCCTATTGACTTCTTTATTTGACTTGGCATAACACATCATCCACCACGTGACATCAAGTGGGCCTCTAGGATGGGGGAATATTGGGCCCAATAAAATGAGTCATCTTTTGTAGCCTAAATAATTGAATTTGGGCTTTTAATTAAATTCATATTTTATTGAACTTAATTAATTAACCCAATTATATTAATCCATAATATTTTTTTGGACTAATGTATTTCGAACTTAATATAATTTGAATCACATTATAAAGTTTATATTTTAATAAATTTTATATGATTACAGTAATGCTTGAGGTTAGAATGGAAATGAGGCTTGATACACAGATCATTAAAAAGAGAGGAAGTTTTAAGTATCTTAGGTTTATTATTCAAGAACATAAACAGATTGATGATGATGTCACATACTAAGTGTAGAGTGGATAAAATGAAGGCTCGCATCTGTAGTCCTGTGTGATAGGAAGATGTTGTCAAAATTTAAAGGCAAGTTCTATAGTATGATATTAGATAGAGTATGTTATATAAATTGAAGTATTGACTAATCAAGAACGCATACGTTCAGAAGATAAAAGTTACTAAGATGAGGGTGGTGAGATTGATGTGTGGACATAATAGTAGAGATAAGAATAGGAATAAAGATATCCAAGATAAGGTAGGAGTTACCTCAATTGAAGATAAGACGCGAAAAACGAGGTTAAAATGATTTGCATGTGTGCAAAGAAAAAGCATAAATGTTTCAATATAGAGGTGTGAAAGATTGACTATGGATTATTTCAATAGAGGTAGAGGTATAATGGAGAAGTACCGAGAGATAATTAGATATGAGTGATGCGACTTCAACTTATCGAGGATATCACCTTAGATAAGAGGTTATGAATGATACATTTAAAATATAACGTGAGTTTGATAATCTAATGTTACTTCACTTGTTTTTTTTTTTTAACTATTATCCGTATTATTAGTTGTAGTATTAGCAATGTAGTTTCTTATCCTTTGAGTTTTGTTATTGTCTGTGCTTTTCTACTCTTCATTATTATTTTATCTTGCTACAACTATAGTTTAGAATGATTTGTTGAGTTATCTATAGTATTTCTTATGAGTTTTAATTTTATTATTTCTTTCTCTATATTATTTTGGACTGTTCTTTTTTTCTTGAGTTGAGTCTATTAGAATCAATCTCTTTACCTCCAAGATAATAGTAAGGTTTACAATACTTTACTTTCTTGATATCCCACTTTGTGAAATAAATGCTGATATATTATTATTGGTTTTAATTATCTAAGTAATAAACCACATGAAGAACTGAGTTGGATTAATCGCTGAAGAACCCAAACTTAAACAGAAGATCTTTTTACTTGTTTCCTGCTTGTAATATGATTTGTGGTGTTTGGATGTTTTCCTCTGATACATTTAAATTACACCTTCGAAAATAAGCATAAAAATATAGTTGTTCAAATATAAAATCTAATCAAGGTCAGAATCGCACAAGAAATATGATTTGGGCCAAGGTCAATGGTGATTACTTCCGCTCTTAATTGTATTGTTTCTAAAAGGAGAAAATTGTGTAATTGTCAAACTTTAAATATTCAAAAGTGAATAAATAACACAATATCAATTTAATATGTTGTTAATCAATAAGAGATGATACTAGGGTTTTGTGATCCCCATGAATTCATAACACAGTAAGATAGTATATTAATAACCTCTTATGATGTGTAGATTGGTAAGTTAATTTTACAAAAGTGGTTGGTCCCCCAAAATAGATCAATATCAGTACGCAATTAGGTTTGTCTATAGGTATTTATTTTACCAACCCTAATTTTTTTATTTGCTATTTTCAAACAAGATCAATCTATTAGATGAGGGTTGATAGCCTCGAATCTTTGTTGTGTAATACTTTTTCTTATTCGTTACCTCTTTGGTCCATCAAGTAAGAATAAAGCGAATTCTAATGTATACACGTGTTAAAAATCAATTATAGGAAAGAAAAACAATATATGCATACATGCCATTCGAGAACTATTAAATATTTGATCTACTTTGTCAATTCATCACAATTTTTGTAATTATGTTTGTAGATTTAGCTACTCGTAATAGTAAATAGCAATCGAGAAGCATGCAATAATGCATATATATGCTTACAAGATAAATAGTAGAACCCAAAATCTTAAATTATAACTCAAAGTTGAAAGTGAAGAATCAAAAATTGTGATTCCTCTCAAAATTCTAAAAGAAAAATATATAGAGTATTCGTTTTTCCTCCAGTTTTAATCTAGAAAATGATCATAAATTATCTAAAAAAGATATTTATAATCATTAAAAATCTATCCTAAACAAACTATCAAAAGCCTAAATGATAAATATAATCAATAAAAATCTATCCTAAACAAACTAGAAAAAAATTCTCCAATTACAGCTTCTACAAGCAGACATTATAGGTCGTGAATAGTTCCAAAGATCATGTAATCCGCTCAAGAAAGTTAGACAATTTGACTAGGCTAAACCGCTGGACGTCTTTTCTACAAAAGGTAATTACGTCCTTTCTTTTATGATTCATGATTTCATCATGAGAAATACAAGTTATTTTGCAGACCTATAATTTTCATCCACGATTTTCATTTAAAAATCGTGAATACTTTTATGAACTGTGATTCTCAATTGTGAAAATTAGACTTTTTAACACACTCTCTAAATCTCATCTACAAATCGATGCTACGATTTATGATTCAAATCATAATTTGTAAAATGCCTTCATAAACCTCAGAACTAACTGAACAACCTCATTTTTCATATACTTGGCTTCTAAATGACCTACAAAATAACTACAAAATGCATTATATTTATTTAAAAATCACTAGAAAAACTACACAAATTCTAAACTTTTAAGCAACAAAAGTATCATAAAATCATAAAACATCATTCTTTTAAATTTTTTTTAATGATTTTAAAGTGTATGAATTTTCAGTATTTTGTAATTATTAAAAATAGTTAGTTTAATATTTGTGAAGATAAATTATATTTGATTCATTATTATTTTGTGCTGTTTTGATAATTCATATTTAATGATTTTTATGTGTAAAGTGCATAAAAATTACTATTGTAAATATTGAAAATGGTTCACGAAAGATTAATCATACACAATGAATAGTCAAACATCTTCAAATAAACATAAAAAAGATCAACATCTTCAATCCGAAGGATATGAACTTCAATATAATTTTTTTAGATGATTTTAAATAGTTAGTCTCTCTGTCATATTTTACGTGATATTCTTTTCTTTTTATTTCATTCCTCCAAAATGTCATCTTATTATAATTAGGAAAAAAAAGTTATTTTAAAAAAGTTTCTTTATCCTTAATGAAATGATTCACAATCAAATAAGTATATAACGATTGTTTTAGATAACAAGTTTGAAAATTCTTATTTTTTTCCTTTAAATAATATGTCAAGTCAAACAATGCCATATAAAATAAGGCAAAAAGAGTCTATGATAGTAATTGAAGAGATAATAATAATTCTTCTAGGTCAGAATATATAATGGAGTTAGAACATTATCTACATGAATGTCATCCTAATAGTCTATTAAAAGGTGAAGGACATGTTAATTCTAAACTAAAAGCATAAAAATTATTATGCAAGCATAAATATATAAAAGAGACAAAGTTATTTGAAATTTCAAAATAATGAAAAAAATATAATTGTACGATAAAAAAATATTGGGATGAATTTATAAAGGTAAGTAATAATGTTTGCTCAAGTTATTAAAATATTATTATTTTATATAAGTTTTTCTTTTTTAGATCCCTTCACAATTTACAAGTGATATATAATTGTGTTTCATTTTCAATTTTTTTTCCCTAGATTGATCTGACATAAATACTAAAATATGATCAATGTTTAAAGATTGAGAGAAAATATTTGGCAAAGATAGAGGATATCTTATAGATTCAAGTTTCAGAACTTTTTAATAATTTGATTTTTTAAAATTTTATATCGATATTAATATGAAGTAAGGCTAGCCATAAGTTTGATATATCTATTGGAGAAGATAAAATATTTATCTAGACATAATTTTAATGAAGCATCAAAAAATGCATATGTTAGAGCTCCAAACATGAAGAGCATTGGAAAATAAAATAAGCTGGATCCTAACAAAACCTTAACTAAAACAATTAGGCTAAAAGTTCTACTTCTAATGTCCACGAAAAAAATAGTAAAAAAAGAAAAGGGACTGTGGGTGATGTTAATAAGACTTCCTAAGGGTTTGACACAAATTATGAAAAACTTTACTGAAAGTTAAGACAAAAGAATGAATATCTTGATTGACAAGATTGAATATTGTGACCGCTACAATTTTTGGCAAAGCTATTTTGTCATTGAATCCTTCGTTATTTATAACGAACTCAAAAATAAAGAATTAAAAAATTACGTTTAAGTGAACTTGAGCACCAGACAATAATGTGGATAGTGTTCAATGATAAACTTTGAAGTATGATGAACTTGTGATAGTACTAATGTACTAGTCTTTAATTAATTTTTAAATTTTTATATCCATATTGGAGCTCAACTAATTCGAATGTGGTGCTGCATAAAGTCTCATTCCGGGAAAGTGCTTTCTTCAAAAAAAAAAAATTCATAGTTAGAGCTTGAAGCCAAGACCTTTGACTAAGGGAGGAAGAACTCATCTACTTCATTACATCCTTTGATGATTCAGTATAATAATCTTTGCTCGACTAACTACTTCTAAGTTTGTTTAGTACCAATGTTTGATACCTTTATATCCATGCTCTTAGGCAAGAGATGCTAAATTTTTTTTGTTACCTAATATCTATTAAATAGCTTAACTCTAGTGTAATCGTTAAATGCATATAATTTCTATGACAATTCTTTATTTTTTGGAATTCGACCATGCTATTTTTGGTTATTAGTTGGACTAGAAACTATTTATTTTAAATTTATTGTTGGTGCATGAATTTCATGACTACACCATGTTCTTTGTTTACTAGCTTTGATGATAGAACATGGTAATTTTTTTTGCAAATTTCCTTAAAGATGTTAGTAGTTGTCCAATAAAGCAAATGAAAACATTGAGAAGATAACTGAACCGGAACTAGACCGGATCAAAATTAACTAAACCCAACCGGGTTAACCAGCCAAAACAAACCCCACCTAAAGGCTAAAACCGTACTACTACTGCTGCTGTAAAGTTACACCTACCCACCCCCACCCACCCCACTTACCCCCAATCCTACTCACCCCACTACCCCATCTCTCTTACCCACCCACTGACCTAACTCCACCCCAATCTCACCCATACTCTAAACCCCGCACCCACTCCCACCCCACCCCTATCTCTCACTCTTACACTCTGTCCATCCATTCTTGTTGATGCTTCAAGGGTTATTCAAGAATTGGTCAGCCTCATCTGGTAATTGAGGGGTATGTTTTCTCTGTTTGTTAAAATCTTCGATTTGATGATTCCTCTAAATTGGGGTTCAAAAAAATTCGTTAAAAGTTTATTCTTTTTCGATTTATGAAGACCCTTTATAATATTTCTATTAAAGAGTGCATTTTTATGGGGTTTGAAGGTTCTATTCTTGGTGCTGTTCAACCCCTTTTCACCTGGGTCTTGTATTGTTTCGCAATATGAATGTGGGTACATGAAAGATTTTTGCTTTTTCCAAAGTATATTGACTCGAAGTTTGGGTTTTTGGGGATGTAGGAAGAAAAGTTCAACCTTTAAGCTGTCTATTGGATGTGTTGGTAAAAGAATATGGAACATTAGTTTTTTGCTTTTGATGATGCGAAATGGGATAATAACTAATACTATATTATTTATTATTATTATTATTTGAATTTGGACTGTAAAAGAAACAGTATATGAGCAGTTTAGTTCTTATAATCAATCAGTTAACTTGGTTGAGTTCAAAGTATAGTTGCACACAATTGGATTTATTAGGTATGTGTGATGTTGTGTCCATAGAAGTGGAAGAAAGTAAAGAGTGGATGGACATTTAGTTTCTCTGGTCTGCTTTTAGGGAAATCACTGCTTTTAGGGAAATCACACACACACATAACATGTCTTTTGGTAACCCAAAGTTCATTCTCTCTTTCATTTGTAGTTTTGGACTTTTTTGGATTTTCTTTGAGTTGCCTTTACAGATTTTCTTCTGTTGATTTCCTTAATATTTCTTTGAAAATGCAGCTTCTAATCTTGGAACTGTCCAATCTCTTCGCAGCTGAGTCTGATTATGTCGGGAAGAATCCTCCCTAATTTGCCTGTAAGTTAGACATTAAACTCTGGGTTGCTATTCTCTATTTTCTAGCTGATGCCATTAAGTAGAAGAAAGTTAAGTTCACATTTTTGAAAAAGCTTCTCATTTTGGTCTTTCAACAAACAACGATGCAGAAAATGAGCACCAAAAAGTTCTTATAACATATTAGTCTCTGATCTTAATGGAGTTTATTTTAGAATTCCACAAATTATTAATTGCGGACTGTTTCACTTGGTCATGTTGTGTATGTAGAAGTGGAGAGGAAATTAGACCGAGATTCTTCTCTTCAAATGAATTCATATATTAGTTGAATGAGCAAAGATGCAGTTTTCCTTTTTGTTTTCCAGAAGTTGGTGGATCTGAGTGAAGTCCTGTGGAATGAACAGCTTGTTTCATGCATGCTCTGCTGCAATATTAACAAGGACTAGCCATCTTGTCGTGAAGAGTTCAATCTGTGGATTTCCATCTCATTCATGGAAGACAAGCTTTGGTCATGCTAGAATTAGAAAAGTTGATTCAAAATCGTATTTGAATAGAGTTTGTGTTTGCTCCTATTCGTCCAAAAAGCATAGTGGAGATAGTTCTCTATCTCAGAATTCTGATTCCACTCCAGAAATGAAGGAAGAGAGAGATGGTTTCTTTGTTGTTAGGAAAGGAGATCTGGTTGGAGTCTACAAAAACTTGAGTGATTGCCAGACCCAAGTCGGAGCATCGGTAACTACTGTTATTTCACCAATTTATTGATCTGTTATAGAATTGTTCTATTGTTTGTAGATGACTTTTAATCCCATCAATACATTATGTACAAAATACTTGTTTATATTTTTTATGATTAATTGAAATAGGTAGATTTAGCCAAAAAGTCGAAACCTTGTGTAGTAATAATATTGACCTTATTTTTACTCACTCCGTCCATTTTTACTTGTCTAGTATTGACTTGGCACACTGTTAAGGACCAATAAATAGAATGACAAATTCTACTATATCACCCTCTGAATAAACTTAATACTTTGGGAAGTGCTTTAGGAAATGCTTTTAGTTAATAATAAGGGTAAATTAGGAACTAAGTGATAAATTATCTCTTGGTTTTCCAACCTAGACAAGTAAAAGTGTATATCTATTTTTAGTATAGTGGACAAGGAAAAAAGTATGGAGGGAGTAACTGAAATTTCAGATAGGCACATTGAGTGAGTGACAATTGTTAAGGAATGCTCTAATTGAAAGCAGAGGGTATTGTAAGCAATTATCTATTCTATTTGTTATCCTTTTGTCTCATTGTATTTGTAAAACAATATCCGTGAAGATTCAGAGGACAAAACAAAGAGAGATTGAGTTAATTGTGTATCCTTCCATTAAGTTCTCTGTTCATGTTCTGCAACCATGCCTTCTCCATATTGTTAGGATTTCTCTGTTACTTTATCTGCCTATTGCTGGGTAGCATACTTGAGACAAAGTATGAATAGATAGGACTTCTGCAGTAATTGGATGATGCTTGTGAGATGATGTCCAGGTGAATTTTTTGACTTCTTACACATATTATAAGGGTTCAAATCTTGTGAAACTTTAGTTCATTCATGGTGCTGCTGGCTTACTTTAGTGATATATAAATAAAATGTAGTTATAACAAGTAAAATATAAATAAAAACGGAAGATGTTATCACAATGAAGTTTCCAGACTTGCAATTGATATAGTGAGTTGTTTTCTCTTCCTTTTCTGTTTCTGGCAGATATGTGATCCTCCTGTTAGTGTGTACAAAGGCTACGCCATGCCTAAGGACACAGAAGAATATCTTCTTTCTTGTGGGCTTAAAAATGCTCTCTATTCCATCAGAGCTGCAGATCTTACTGAAAATCTCTTTGGTACTCTAGTACCATGCCCTTTTCAGGTATAGTTCCTGAGCAGTTCTCTTGGATTAAATCTATTCCTTTTTCAAAGATGAATATTTGATTTCATGACTTGATGATGCTGAGGTTTCGTATTCGGGTTTCCTGTCACTGAGAAAGAGGCTTTGATGCTTCATCATTAGAATGCATATTTTGCAACTTAGACCGTTTATACCTTATATCACCCTCAAAGGAATCCCATGACACTGTTATAAAGAACGAGCTAAAGAAAAACTGGAATTGTCACGTATCCAGTGCAGCTGATCTCCAGAAACAGAACCATGAGGTGCCTGGCTGAATTTGTCTCTTTTGCCTAGAGAGTCTGATCCTGCTTTGATTACACTTCTTTTGAGCGGATGTTCTATCAGAAACAACCTCTCTACCCCACAAAGGTAGGGGTAAGGTCTGCATACATCCTACTCTCCCCCGACTCCACTGTGGGATTACAATGTGTATGTTGTCTTCTAGAAAGTGAAACTTTACCTGCTTAATATCAGAGTTTTCATAATCCAACCATGACGACTAATTAAAAAGAATTCCTTGTAACATTAGAACTTGGTTTGTGCCTTAATGTTATAGAAGGAATGAAAAACTTTCTGACGCACATATTCCTCAAATAAAGAAAGAGTTAAAAGATTTTAGTATAACACCCCTTGCCATTTCAATAATGGTACAAGGAACGGGAGCTTCTTTGAGATCATCATGCATGGTATACTGCATACACACTTCCTTCTGTTTCTTCTATGTTGTATATCAAGGAAATCTCCGAATGCTGATACAATATCAATAGTTTTGTACTTGGCCCATTTAATTTTTTGCTGCCTATTTTCATCTCCACATCCTAGTTAACTAAAGATCAACCAAAACAATCATTGTCTCTCTATTCTCTATGTTTCTGATTCTTCTCTCGTTTGTCTCTCTGAAAGTTCCTTGATTATGCTCTCTTCATGCCTTTGTGTTGGATGAGATTGCTGGTCAGTTGTATGCTCTGATAGTTATCATAAAGTTGCAGTTCCCAGAAAATAATACATGTTTCTTCTTCCCTCATTTTTGTTTATAGTTGGTCATGCAGCTTTATTAGCATTTCATATTTTGCAGCAACCTTCTTCTTCAAAAAGTGGAACATCTGATCATTTGCCAAAGAAGAGGCCACAGGAAGCAATGTGGTCAGAATATGCGGTAAGATAGTTGTATATCATTTTGATGTGGAAAAGTCTGCCAGGATTTGCAGCAATTTCTTCTGAAGTTGTTTCAACTTTACTCTACAATCCGCTTTATCAAAAAAATAAAAAAAAAACCTTTTCTCTACAATCCATGTTTAATTGCTTTTCTCAATCATTTCAAAACATTTTTTGGGTCCTAAGGAACTCAATGCACTTATTTATTATGTTTGCATGCACTTCAAGTTTATAAATTCCTTTCTAGAATTTTCCTTGAGATGCCATAACTAACGTTTTCACAGCGTCCTGGAGAACAATGTCACTTAATGAATTGGAAGGCTTTTTTCTCACAAGTTGGTGCTTTTCAAGTTAAATTTTTATTCTCTTTGTTATGAGAAATTTGTAGAGATATTTCTTTTATGGCTAGGTGGCCAGTTTTTAAGGGATACAATGATCATGTCATAAGGTGGTAAGTGTCAAACATGGAAGTACTAGGGACAGCATAATTCTGAGATCCTATTCCCACAGCATAGCCTAGTGATGCAGGTATAGATCTGAAAATACTAATTTGGGTAAGTGGTACATTCACCAGATAGGTAAAAGAAAATTTCTCATGATAAGAGGCTTCAGAGACAGAGAAAGAAAAGCAGTGGTTACTTGTATGGGCATCTCACAGGAAGTACCCCATAAATGGGTGGTAAAGACAGCCTATTAGTCTTCATCCTCATAAAAAGCTTCTTAGTCACATAAAATTGATCAACCTTATTTGTGTTTGTCTCTTTTTGTCACCATTGCATTGGCCTTCACTCTAAATCACGGATCGGATCAACCTGATGTGTTTTGATGCCCTGAGATAATACTTAACCATGTTTCTGCATTGATACTGCATAATGTTTGATGTCTGTTTCTCTTTCCTTTATTTCTTTTAAACTGGAATTTTCCCATTGATGAAAATTTTCATATAATGAGTTCTAGGTTATTTAGGAAGAAGAGTAATTATCCCTTGAATTGTTTGATGCAGTATAGCTATATGACTAGATGGGAGGTCTTTTTCCTTTTTCCTTTATTGGAGCTGATTTGCTAATTGTGGCTGTGTGCTTGCTTAGACCCTTGGTAGGGGGTTTGAAAATGTTTGCTGAAGTTGGAAGAAGAGTATTTTGAAGTTAACGTTGAAAGGACTGTTTGGAAGTTGTCAGTAATTTTATTTGTCAGAAAAAAGGGAAGACTTAATAGTTTCGAGAAGTCTGTGTTAAGTATTTAATATAAAATGTTGCTGCCTATTGGACATAGAACATCTTGGTTGGTGTTTATTCTACAATTCAATGAATTGCAACATCTTACTGTACAAGGTGCACATAAAGTTGCAATCAGTGGATTGTATTCTTTGCGATATTTTGTTCTACTACCTGTCTTTTTGAGAAGATGGTTATGTGTATTGTCTTAAAATAGTCGTGACACTGATCAGCTACATTTTATGCATGGATAAATTGTGTTTGGCTCAACACTGTTATGGAAGTTATTTGTTTATTGGCATCTTCATTTGCAGGATGCTGTTGGACCAGCAGTTGTTTCAAATGATTCCGTAAGAAAGCACGTCAAGTCAGAACATCAAAAGGGTGACCAAGTTCTAGCTCTGCCATCTAATGTGAGTGGCTGTTAATTGATGGCTAATCTTTAAGCACAAATAATTTCTATATATGTACTTTAACAAAGCAAAATGACTTCATACTTAATGGTAGGTGCCAGGAGTGAAATCATATTTTTTACAAATTATTGGTGAAAACTGAAACTCTTTGTGGCAAACTATCAGACTAGGGTCTTATTATACTTCTTGATGGTTTGTGTTCTGGTATAAAGAATCTGATAGTTGTTATCCTTAGCAACGGTCATGTACTCTTGAATTCGATGGTGCTTCAAAGGGAAATCCTGGACAAGCTGGTGCAGGAGCTGTTATACGGGCGGATGATGGAAGTTTGGTAATGATTATTAACTTTGGAATTGCACTTCTGCTTTTGGTTCTTCCTACTTGTACTTACAACCTTCCTTCTAGTAGACCCTCAGGCTACGTGAAGGTTTAGGAGTGGCAACAAGCAATCATGCTGAATACAGGGCCTTTATTTTGGGTTTGAAACATGCACTTAGAGAAGGGTTCACAAGTATTCGTGTTCAGGGTGACTCCAAGCTTGTTTGTATGCAGGTTTGTTTTCTATATCATGTACTCTGTTGCGTATTTCTCCTTTCCCCTGTATGAGATTGTTCCTATATGATATACTGCAGTATCAGAATTTGTCAAATTCTGTTGTAAGTGTGGCCTAGTGGTCATTGGTCAATGAAATTGGTTGAAGACCACGAGGTCTGGTGTTCAATTCTCCTCGGAGACTAAAACGATAGGTGATTTCTTCCCATCTGTCCAAGGTTTCAAGCCTTGGTGGATATAGTTATCCGGTACTGCCCGTCAAGCCCAGGCACCACAGTTGTTAAAAAAAAGAAAAAAACTATATTCTTTAATCTTTTAGCTTCATTGATGGAGGATTTTGCTCATCTAGAAGTCCCAGGAAGTTGGTTGTGAGCTATCTAACAAATTTGTGACTGTTCATTAATTTTCTTGAAAATGACTCTGTGTGTTCATTACTTTTTGAAGTGGTTAATTTCATTCCATAGTGCTATTTCCTCAAGTTCCTTCTGCCTTGTATTTTTTGTCTGTATGGGATAAGGTTCTTCTGATCTCTCGTCATAATTTTCTTGTGAAGTAACTGAACCACTGGGTTAGAGAAGAAAGAAGAAAAGTTTGTTGACTTTGGTTATGGTTAAATCAGTAGTTGCCTAACCAAAAAATGTATTCATGGATAGGTCAGCTACTACTGTCAACTCAAGTTCAGTTTAAGTACAGGACAACATATGATTTGAAGAAATTGGGAATTTTTTACCAATATTTCAAGATTATCAATGGATTTATGCTTTAGTGATGATACTAATGGAGGATGGGCTGAAATAAGTTGGCAAAATAGGAAGTATTGATTCCTGATACTGTGAAAAGGCCGAGCCTAGAAAAGTCTTATTTTATGTTTAGTGGAAAAAAATGGACAAGCTGTAAGGATCTGATGAGAAGTTCTTTAGCTCTATATTAGCTCAAGTTCTCCCAAAAAGATTTTGCTGCCCCTGTGTCAATCCTCCAAAAGTGCACTACTTTTGGAGGATCCAACACACACCCTTTGGAGTTTTTGAAGAGTCCGAGCAACATTACTTTTGCTTATTACTTGTCCTCTGTTCTTAGTTTATTGTATGGTTTCTTGTTTTCTTCACTTTCAATCCCTTTGATGTTTTACTTTAATCAGAGTGTAATTTGCCAAACAGATCCAAGGTCTGTGGAAGGTTAAAAATCAAAACATTGCCACGGTGTTTGAGCAGGCAAAACAATTGAAGGAAAGGTTCCTTTCTTTCCGCATCATCCATGTCCTTCGGGTAATTCTATAATATCCTTCATCTTCTTTATTTGCACAACTTAATTCATCTAACACATGGTCTTTAATTCATTACATATATCTGGAGTTATTGCCTGTATCTTCTCCTTAACGATTTTGTAGAAACTTGACATGTTTCTTACTCTTTTGTTCAATAGGAGTCAAACTCTGACGCAGATCATCAAGCAAACTTGGCTGTTGAACTTCCTGGTGAGAGTTACTTTCTTACACACTTGGAATTAGTCATTTCATCGATATCATCTAACTAAATCTGCTAATGCAGAGGGTCAAATTCAGGAGGAGGTAGAGAAGTGACAAAGCCACACAGATGGTTTTTGCGTACATGGCAGAAATGTGGTAATGGTTAAGACGAGGATCTCCACGCGTACTAACCAGTAGGGCCAGTGCTTGGCAGAATCTTGATTCTTCGACCTAAAAAGGTTTGTGCTACGAAGCCAGTTGAATATTCACTGATTTAGCATCAGCTTGGATTAATGTTATTGCAACTAGGAATTATGTAAATGTAATTTGAACAAATGTTACTATTGTTGACTTCGAATTCTCAGCAATGAGTCCACACTCTACGTTCCCTACATACTGTGGTAAGATGATGGAAATTGTTGATGCAAATTATGTCTGTCATATGTAAGATTATGTATGAATTTACAGATAATGTCTTAACCAGCCATATCAAATAAGTTGTGGCCACACTCATTGAACTGTGAAACATCTTTTTGTCAAATACGAGTTCCAGTTGTAAAATATGATATGATAAAATTGTTTTAGCTCTTGCAATTTGTATTGATCATCATATAATTTAGAAGGAAAAATTATGTCACTAGACAAACATATGATATATATTTATATTATACAACTACAATTTAAAAAAATTATATTTTATAGTTGTAGCTAGGGGTGGCAGTGGAATCGAGACCGGATCAGTACTGGTAACTACGTCACCAAAAAATTACCGGAACCGATACCGAAAGTATCGGGAAAAATTTAGTGGTACCGTCCCAGATCGGTACCAACTGGCATTTTACTGGACCGGAGTTCTCGTTTTTTTTTTAAAAAAAATAAAATTAAGTTTATAAGTTTAAAACTTTAAATTAAGTTTATTATTATAAGTTTAAA
>JAABOM020000092.1:1441723-1453243 GCA_011800125.2 Solanum clarkiae
GGCCTTGTTTATTACATATTTACAATTTTCAAACTAATATCTTATACCATCTTCAAAATCTTTCCTAAGTTGTTCTAGCATTTCTTGTGTTACATTGTCTGGAATCTCAATTTGACCTTGTTCTTCCATGAAATCCATGCTGTCTTCACTTAATTCCGATAAAATACTATTTATGTCGGTTTCAAATTGAGACGACAGATTTGGACGTCCTAAATTTCTTCACTTCGCATTTATCCAGTCTCTAAATAAAACTGATATTTCCAAGTTGTCTGCAGCTAGTGATTGTCGAAAGTCCCTAAGTTGAAATCTTGCCGCACTAAAAGCGCCTTCTGAAGCCGCGGACGATGCTTGAATAGCTAGAATATCACGGACCACCCGTTGAAGTCTTGGAAAAGATTTGCCTCGATTCCTCCACCAGTTCAAAAACTGCGGCTTTCCCTGTGCATCTTTAATACTTTCAGTAGCCTGGTTAAGATATTCATCAAAATCATTTTGATTGTTAGTACTAAGACTAAGATTATATTCTACCAGGTCATCAATATCATCGTCGTATCTACACTTCTATGGATCGGGTTGCTGAAATTGTACATCATCAAAATTAGAAACATATAAATCATATAATTTTTTAGCATCTACTCTAATGCTACTTCTTACATAAAACATATTATGTGCAGGATGTTTTCCATCGTCTACAATTTCTAAATGTCTATATATATTTTCTAACATTCTACATACACCAACATCTTTGTAAAATGGGTTAAATAAACATGCAGTTAAATAAATTTTGAGGAATTGAAAAATAATATTTTTTTAAAATTTTTTAATCATTTTTTTAACAGGTTATTCAAATTTTGAATTATCTTTAAAGTTAGCAAATTTACAAGAAATAACATAAATATTTGATAAAACGGAACTAATAGTAGGATAATAAATACCCGAATTTTTTTAGTAGCTAAGTAAAAAACTTTTAAAAAATCAGCTAGTTCTTTAATACTTTTCCAATCATTATCATCAATTCGAAGATCCAGATCAGAATTATGTGCATTCCAAACCATTTGAAGGGGTATCCTGTACTCATAAGCTACTTGAAGTATTTCATATAAAGAATTCCACCTAGTAACTACCATTTTGGGAATTTTTCTAACAGGCAAACTACATTCAATACGCCTATTTTTAAATTCTTTTAGTCTAGCCTTAACCGGATATTTAAACATAAAATGATATGTTGATTCAACTTTAGTACAACAATTATCAAATAAAGAAATACTATCTCTAACAATTAAATTATATATATGTGCAACACACCTTGTATGAAAACCATCTTCACAAAGAAGAGTAAGAATAGGTTGTAAATAATTAACAATATTTTATTACTAAAAGCATTATCTAAAGTTACACTATTTATTTTGCTAAATGAGCCATAAAATTGTAAGCCTTCAAGAATAGTTTGAACAATATAAGAATCGATTTTCTGCATTTCACAAGATTTATAACCTATAATTAGTTTTTGAAAAAACCACTTATCATCAATTTAATGTGCAGTAATTGTAAAATAATCATTACCATTTACACTACAACCCATATCAGAAGTAATTGCTACTCTACAAGTATTATAAGCAAATAAAGGACGAAGATAATGTAAATGTCGTGCATGATAATAAAAAATAACCTTTTTTATTGTATTTCGTGAAAAACCCATGAAACGATGAGTTATAAACAACTTGAATATAATTAATAAAACCATCATTTTCACCAAAATTAAAAAGGCATACTCCTTACAACAATCATTTTTGCTAGTTCATCTAGGTCTCATTATTTATTATAAGGGCGATGTGTACTAGGATCGAAAACATTAGTCGGGTTTAACTGTGTCTGAACCATATTAGAACCTCCTACTCCTATGGATTGTTCGGGGAGGGGAATATTACGTTTTTGCGCTTCCGTATTTAAAAATTTTAACTTACAACAAGTCATCAATTGATTTCTCAAATGACCCATCCCACCCGCCCTTCCTAACATTTTATGGTTTAAAACATGTTTACATTTTATTACAAATAGCCTTTGTTTTACATTCACTTTGTGTCATAAATTGCCAAACAACTGATTTTTTTACATGTTGTGGTTTAGGCCTACTACATTTGTTTGGATGTACGAGGGGAGCGAGAGCGGGAGCGGGAGGGAGTGGGGGGAGCGGAAGCGGGAGGGAGGAGGAGTGGTAGCAGTATATGGAGGTTATGTTTCATCATCATCAAAAATATCTTCATCTTCATTAATTTCAAAATCATCTTCCGATAAATCTTCACTAAAATCAAATCTTTGTTATAGAAAGTTATGATTTAATTGCGTGTTAGAATCTATATCAAAACAAGTATCATTAACATGTGTAAAATCATCTGTATTTAAAAGAATTGACGGTTGTCTAGTTGATTTACAAGAACTACCAACCACTTTTTTACCGGTTAAAGATTTTGTAATTCCACCAAAATTTTTTTTTTTCCTTTTCTTTTTCCACCAGAATCTAGTTTTAATAAAATGATAATATAAATTGATGAATAATTCAAGTAGTAAACTACTAACAAATAACAATCAACAAGTAACAATTAAAGAATAAAAATTAATAAGTTGGAATGAGTGTACCGAACGTCTGTGTAAAAACAGACGTAAAAGTCGAAGTTGATGAAACTTGAACTCCAAATATTCACCAAAATATTCTCCAACTTTCAAATAGCCAAGCAAATTTTATACACTAATTAACTAATTGACAATAGAAATTTTAACTAATTAAAATTTGAGAAAGTAAATAATAAATATTTATATAATTATAATAATAGAGTAGAATTAGAGATGAAGAATATAATTGAGAATTGAGATTTGAGAGAAAGATTGAGAGAATTTTTTAGAGAATAAAGATTGAAAGAATTTTTGTATGAAAAAATATTTTGATTAAGGGGGCTATATATATAGGAATAAGAAATTAATTAAAAAAAATATTAAAAAAAGTTAAAGAGCCATTGGAAACAAACGAATCATTTTCTGTTGCAGTTGAATGTGGACCATTGGGGTGGGCCCCACTCACTCAACGGTCCAATAGTTTTTTTTTAAATTTGAACCGGTAAATCGAACTGGTACCGGGACCAGTAATAATCGAAAAAATCTCCCCCTCCTGTCCTGACTCCCTTACCGGTCCCCCTTACCCCCGGAAGCAATCGGTAGCCTACTGGACCGGCACCGGACCGACACTGGACTGGGACGGAATGGGATCGGTATCGATAGCTACCGGTTCCGATGTCAGCCCTAGTTGTATCTGGGATTTTGCTGCTATTTTCTCTCTCCTCTTTTCCTCTCTCTCACCTCGCCCCTCTCTCTTTACAATTTCTTATCAAATATACAATTATATGTATACTAACTGCATATATATAATTATTTTGACAGATATACATAGTCAATTCAACAGAAACACATATATAATTGTCTCTCTCCATTCTCTCGCTCGCCTCTCTCCTTCCTCTCTTGATCTCGCTCGCCTCTCCTCCCACTCTCAATCCTGCTTGCCAAATATATAAATACATATATATGTATATGTATATTAGTTACACATATATAATTATTTGAGAGAAATGCACATACAATTTACCTCTCTCAATTTCACTTGCCTCTTTCTTTTCCTCCAGGTTATATAGCCGAGGTTATACTATGTAATTTTATAAAATATAACTATTTGACCATATTAAGTTTTAACCTAAATTATTTATGAAAATTTTCTAATTTAAAACTTATTATGGTATTATTATCTTCTCAATATCTTTCTATTTGTCCATCGTCTTATTTTTTATATTGTTAATAATTTACTTTTATGAATCACTTTGATTGAAGGGAAACTTTTCAATGAAGGTGTTTGAATGAAACTTTAAAGAAGTACAGGAGTAGAAATCTCAAATCAAAACAAATACGAGGACTTCCAGAGTCATTTCGACTTTTTAAAAAATAAATAAATGCAATAATGGCTTCCTTCTCTCTTGGAAATGATCGTCACATATAGAAGCTTCTAGAATATTCAAATATGTCATCAAATTTTAATAAAAAAATTTATTTGTGTTATTCATTAAAAATTTGATTCATTCATTAAAAATTTAATTCAAATATATCATTATTGTTAAGAAAAAAAATTTATTCATACTGTTATTTTTAATAGTAATTTTATAAAACTGCTTTTTACATATGACATATTTTAATTCGACCACGATTTTTTTTAAAAAAATTTCTAAATAAAACTAAGAAAAAAATTTACAAAATTAAGATTTTTTATTTTATTTAGAATTTATTTAGAAAAAATTCTAAATAAGAAAAAATTCACAAAATTAAGAATAACAAATTCTAAATAAAATTAAAAAAATCTATAAAATTAAATTTTTTTTTAGCATTTTAAAAAGAAGTCGTGACCGAATTAAAATATGTTACGTGCAAAAATGTAATTTTAACGAATGACATAAAACCTTCTATTAAAATTTGATAACATTTTTGAGTCTTTTTCCGTACTTTAAATCTCTACCGTTGAATAAGTTCTTGGAAGAACCCTCGATTCTTGACACGTATGCAAGAAGCTGCACCGACTGGGAGCTCAAGGAAAGTGAAATTCTTTTGCGTCAACGAAATACGAGACGCAGTGGCGAAGAAGAAAGGTGAGGATGAAGATTCTGATGTTGAGGAGAGGTTTAGGGCTACTGGCCACCGGAAATTTGAACTCCTCGCCGTTGATTTACCGGCGGCATTCTTCTTTATCGACGTTGTCGAATGCTAACTTCGCCGCAGATGATTTGCTGCTCGGCGATCAATTAGGTACCTTGGCTTCGAAATCTGAGACTGCTCCGAATTTACTTCAGCCTGGTGTCGTTGTCTATGACGGCGTTTGTCATCTTTGTCACAACGGTATTCACAGTTTCCTAGTTTGTGATCATTCGTGCTTTTAGCTCTATATTTCGTTTGTGCTTTGATTTCATACTATAATCACGTACGGGAGGTTGTAAATGAGTACAGGAGTGCAATTATTGTCCAGTTTTTGTGTTTTTTTAAGTTACATTTGCTATCATAAATTTAGTTTTGAAAGTGAAATCATCAATTTTGTATGTCGGTTTATTGAGGTTGGTATAGCCATGGCTATACATGTACGTTTAAGTCTTCAGTCATATGTTTCAGCTGTGATTCCTTTTTTAGTCTTATGACGTGAAATTTGAATTTGAATCTGGTGTTAAGGAAGGAGTCCTGTTTTATCTGATGTGAAATGGTTATCATTTAATTGCCAAGAGAAAAAACATCCAATTTGCACTTGCAAGCTCAAGTTGTTTTGTCATATATTCTATGTCCTGTTTGTGACACGATGTACCTGTGACAATGTACGAGTTGTACGGCAGGATAGTTAAGGCAAATAAAGGGAAACTTCCTCTGGTTTTGAATAAAAATGTAGTACATGGAGTTTGAAGTTGGAACCTCAAAGTGATTTTTAACCTCCTAAACCACTAAGCCAACCTTTGGTCTTTTGTTCAAAGTATTCCAAATCTAGTTATATACATTAAAAAAAAGTTACCTTATATATGCAGTGTAATTTTACCCAAAATGGGTTTGGATGAACACCCGGGCAACCCTCTAGATCTGCCCGTCGAGACATAGTTTTATCTTTGTATTTAGTGTCATTGTTCATTTTCTGTACATAGTTGGTGGTCGTTATGATTATGATGTTGCCAAGTATCTTGTGCTTTCAGCAGCAGGCATCATTTGAACTTTGATAATTTTACGTTCATGAGCTATATTCCTCTGAGGCACTGACCAAGGCTCCTCAGCCATTTATGGCTGCTTTATTTCTTTTTCAAAGAAAAAATATGACAAAGCCACTGTGTTTCAGTGACATATCTAATCAAATTGAATAGGATTTAAAGATTTGTCACAATCTTTCAAATAAATTTCATTAGGCAGGAAGATGGTAGGAGTTACCATTTTGAGAGCGCAAGCAAGATAGCTTGCTTACTGTCCTAGTAGTGTATGTTGGTGAGCATTTAGAAAGCGACAAGTCACTTTTGGGCGAAGCTTACTTGTACAATAAAATAAGACAAACAGAAAGCTTGTTTATAAGATAAATCTTCATTAATGTCTCGTTGACTTAACTAGTTTGGGATTAAAGTAACTAGTTTGGGATTAAAGCATGGTTGATTGAATGTCCCATTGGATAATGCTGAAATGGTTATTCTTAAGCTTACTTGTACAATAAAAAAGACAAACAGAAAGCTTGTTTATAAGAGAAATCTTCATTAATGTCTCGTTGAGTTAACTAGTTTGGGACTAAAGCATGGTTGATTGAATGTCTCATTGGATAACACTGAAATGGTTATTCTTTTAGGTCTAAACTACTCTTGGCATAGGCACAGAAGCGGAGGGGTACATGCATGATTATTCGTCTCAGTTTATGAGTTTCTTGTCATTTTATATGTAGGTGTGAAATGGGTGATTAAAGCTGACAAGGATAAGAAAATCAAGTTCTGTTGCTTGCAGTCAAAGGCTGCTGAACCTTACATGAGTGTATGTGATCTTGATAGAGATGATGTTCGCCGTCGCTTTTTATTCGTTGAAGGCCCAGGTTTATACCACCAAGGCTCCACTGGTTAGAACCATTACCCCGTATTACTGTATCAACTTGACTCTCTCTTCATTGTGGTTTCACAATTATTTCCATTATATATTAAAAAAATCTTATTTTGTATGTCCAAGTAGCATCTAACGTTTTCCACGAGAACCTCGCTAACTTGTAAATCCAGTGCATCTGACTGCTCCGAGGTTGCCATTTCATGAACTGCATAATCATTCTTATTTTGAAGACAAGAAATTATTTGCAAATATACTATTGTAGATAGCTAAGATAAATTTAATGTTTGCTTTATGAAGCCCTCAAGATTCTGTTAATTGTATATTGATGGTTATTGGCTTGAGCTAATTGCCAGTGTAAAGAGATATGTGCTAACTCCTGCTGCCAATCCTTTGGACAGCTTTACCCCTTCAGATACGTTTGCACTCAACGTGCTTCCAGCTGATATAATTGTGATTTATAATTCTACCCATTGTTTCAAGGTGCTTGCAAGCAAATAGATTTAGAGCAATTAGGTCTATTTGAACTGGTATTTTTGGAAATCAGTGACGTTGTGTTATGGTTGATCTTTTAATTTTTGTCATGAATTTGACAGTATCATGGAGTTGAAATTTCACAGGTTTGTTATCCCGTCTGTGCTCCTGGCGCATACACTCCTTTTCTTGTTTAGTAGAATACATGAAAAGGACCCTGAATACATGTGGTCAGGCCTTTTCCCGGACCCTACGCATAGTGGGAGCTTTAGTGCACCGGGCTTGCCCCCAGTAGAATACATGAATCTGTAAGAATTGATAGCTATTTGAATTTTTAAAGCAGTTTTAGGAGTTTGAATTGGATCCTTTTTCTTAGGTAAAAACAGTTGAGCACGGAATGGGAAAAATAAAAGGAATTTTAAAAAATTGTTCTTCCCTCTGCAACTTATTGTTTTTCTCTTTTTTAAGTTTACAGAAGATGGAAATCCTAGAGTGACTTGTCGGGTGATTTACCAATTGTAAGTTGGTGGAAAAAAATTTAGTTCAACTTTATACTAATGACATCGCAAAGGATTCAATTATTGGCTAGATAAGCCCCCTTTTATTTTTTTGTTCTACAATGAAAAAGTTATCATGATTCATTGAAAGTGGAAGACTAGTTTCATAGACTGCTTGCTTTTCTGTACGTTGAGATCCAGTGTGAGTAGCAGCTTTTCTGCAGATCCTTCCTATTCTTGCACAATTAAACAGCAGCTTTTGTTTTTCCCTTACTAGAATTTGAATGATATGGTTGACTGTGGAAATCAGAAGTCTAATATATCTGACTTTTGCTGCAGCTGCACTGAGAGTTCTAGCTCACTTGCCATTACCTTACTCTGCACTGAGTTACCTCATGATTGTACCTACTCCTTTAAGGGATGCTATTTATGATCATGTTGCCAAGAAGAGGTATAAATGGTTTGGGAAGAGTGATGACTGTTTGGTCCTCCGGGAGCAAGACTTGCTTGACCGCTTCATTGATAGGGAAGAGTTGCTTGATCGTAGCCGATCAGTTTTGTGAAATGATGCTTCAAATAGTATTAGACTGGAGGTCTCTATAATACGAAAGTAGTCCCAATTAGCATTCTTTTGGAGCTGTAATTATGTTGCCATCCTTAGTATACTGCTTATTGCACACTAGTGTGGAGCACTGGGGATTCCTTCGTTTTTGTTATCGACGGAAGTACCAACATGTTTATGGAGAAGAAGAGTGCGGAGCACTGGGACTGCCTTCATTTTTTGTCATTGACGTAAGTTATCAACACGTTTAAGGGGAAAACTATAAGTCCAGTTACTTCTGTAGGCTTTCTTCACAGTAGATACTTTTGACATGCCGGTTAGCTACTCAGCATTCAGTTGTACATTTGAACCTTTTGTCTGTTGAGTGCTTAATCAATTCAAAAGCGGCTTTTGGTTTGATAATGCTTTTCCATGGCTGCGTCTTCTTCCATACCCTTGCGTTACTTTGCATTGTCTTAACTGTTGTCGTTGCCTTGTTTTATTTTGTTAACTTTATGTTATCTCGTTTTGTTTTTACTATCTCAGTGTCATTATATCACTAATGTATGTATTAAGTTGGCTTCGTGTTGAGGAGTTTCTTTAACGCTGCATTACCTTATTAAGGTCGTGTAACATCTAACGTTTGAAAATTGAGCATAGAGTAACAATACCTACGTTCAGAAACTAAGAATTAGCGTAACAGTAGAACATAACATCATTGGCACCTAAACATTTCAGGCTAGTTTCTCTATATGGTCTCTAATTTCTAGTCCTATAGTATGACAGAGTATATTGTAAAGGGAGTTTCATAAGTTTGCTCTTCCACCATTGTCAGAACAAAAAATAGCATGCATCAAAACTTCCGGCAATTGTTCTTGGTGGTTGGATTATCTTTTCTTGCCACTATTCATTTCCTTTGGGATCTTGGTTGTTGGATTATTTCTTCTGACCATTATTCCATTCCTTCCAATCGTTGTCAATGTGACTTTGTGCCCATTTGACTGCAGCGCGTGCAGCCTGTGGTCCTCCTGGTAAACCCCTGTCGTTTATGGTATCTGCCATATCGATGAATGGAACAACCAGTAATGTTCCTGGACCACCGTACTCAGCATGTAAGAACTCGTTGAGGATCTGTCCAAGAGATTATTTGAACCAATGTTATTTATATTTCAGTATATTTTAGCTCCTGGAGACTGCAGCTTCAAGCAAGAAAATAACCAGCACAGAATCAAAACCTACGAGGGAAAATGCATCTTAGCCAGAAAAGATGTTGTGCAAAAGATGTACATTCAACTTCCAAGGATATTGGTAATGTTCCTACTAAACCGTGTAATATGTAGCCCCAAACAAGACTTTCACTGCTTTGACTATTTGTTCCTAAGCAAGTATTTGGTCCAGAAAGAATGGGAAATCATATAGTAGTAAATCAATTAATCAACCCAAACTCAATCCTAAGTTGGGGCGATGTGAATCCTCTATATTTATTTACTTTTTGAAACAGATGTTCTATATTTCGGTGAATCCTCTATACTTGCTCTGCGTCCAAATGGCAGCAATAAAATAGGGCAATGAAGTATTTCAAAGGGTATAGGTAACGGCAGTATCGATTGCAAGACATGCCTACCATGAGGTCCTAGATTTATTTCATTAAAAGATTCCATTGCCTTTAAGCTATGCATGTGTCCTATTACAAGGGGCGATAACTAATAAGTATTGATTATCTAACAGCAAAAGTTAAACACATTGATTGATAGTGGAATCTTGCAGGCTGAACATGCCATTATGTCTTACTACATAATCTCATCTAAAGCAAAAGGATTCTTGAATTACCATTCCAACAAAGCCAGCTACAGCAAATAAAGGTAATTTATGCTATAGATAATTCCTTCTCATTTGTTCAAAAAATGTAGACAGAGCAAGGTAGCACGCAATGGCAGAGCTACATTGAACAGCCGTCATCTATAAAATTATACTTTACACAGAGAGAACTATTCTGCATATAAGGTCAAAAACTACTTTTCATACATTCGTATTAAATCATGAACACCCTTGGCAAAATTTCTTATTTTGCCGTTGTTGAGCACATTTTACGAGGGAGAAGCAGGGAGCAAATCTCTTCTCATTTTCTCTTTATTTGACAGGCTTTATTCACATGGTATCTTATTCTTCATTTTTACTACTACTTGTTACTTTTATTGATTTGTTCATCTTATCATTTTATTGTTGTGATTTTCCTTCTATCCTGGTATACTGTTGCAAGAGCAGGATATAAGGTATCAACTAAAATTAGTTGAGCTATGTGCAAATTGGCCCCAAGCCCCCAACAGGCAAGCCGGTGTATTAAGGTTTTGAGGGTCACCACAAGATCTGTTGTAACATGTTCGTTCGAGGCTATTTTCAAAACTTGAACACTGGTATGATAGCTTCACCTATTACTCCATGCTACCCTCGAACACAGTTATAAAAAAGAAATATACAC
Source organism: Solanum clarkiae (assembly GCA_011800125.2). Lineage (NCBI taxonomy): Eukaryota > Viridiplantae > Streptophyta > Magnoliopsida > Solanales > Solanaceae > Solanum > Solanum clarkiae. Next base: position 1,452,345 of record JAABOM020000092.1, read on the forward strand.
AAATCGATGAAATAATAACGGAAGTACCTCAGTGCAGATTCCAACAATTTCTTCAACAGAATCTCCATATAAATCCTTCTTCTTTGGAAGTTTCTTACGCAAATGATCCCTGAACTTCTCCGTTTCCTAAATTCCCCAACAAAACCCAAGAAAAATCCGAACTTTTTTTAACAAAAGGAGGAAACTAAAGAGACCCAATAAAAGAAATAGATTAAAAAGACGAAGAAGAAGACTCACAGCTTCAGCAAACTCAGGAATGGGGTCGGGGAATTTGTATTCAGCAGCTCTGCAAGTAAGGTTTTGTGGGTTTCTACTTCTGTATCGTTTGGGAGAAACCCAAGTGGAAATACATGAAGATGATGATACCCGATTGACTGAATTTGATATTGGAAGATAAATGGAGGAAGAAGAAGAAGAAGAAGCAAGAACAATGGATAAAGAGACAAGTGATATAGCCGAAGCCATTTTTCGCAACCAGAGTTGAAACACACACCCTTTTCTCTTAAATTTAATATCTTATCTATATTCCCTCCTTGAAGCATATCTTATTTATGTTGGAATTTTATTTAGTACATAGTTTGAATTTTTTAGTTGTAATTTTTTTTAATAAATATGAGAATTTCACAATTGTGAAAATTGTTAAAACTTTATCAATTTCTATACAATTTTATCAAATGAACAGGCAATAATTCATAAATGTAGAATATTCTAATGCATGTTGATAAATCACACTTTATTTGTTTTTAATAAACAAATTTTCAAGTACACATAATTTTATAGAAATTCACAAGTCAATAAGAGCAATAACTAGTTGTTACGCCAAAAATTGACCGACTCTTTAAAAATAAAAATTTTGAAAATTGGTTCGAAAGTCAAAAATCAATTTAACTCAATTAATT
>JAABOM020000092.1:1465468-1481509 GCA_011800125.2 Solanum clarkiae
CCAGCTTTCTCAACAAGATAACAACAAAATAGAGACAGTATAGCCTTTCTTATCACCACTTAAAACCTGCAGAACAAGACCCATTTTAGGATGTTAAAACCAGAAGAAAACAAGATAGTCGTTTAGGAGGACATTTCAAACGAAGAAGACCACTTAAGTAGACTCATTACAGTACCAACACAGCTGTTTAGGATATGCACCAGAACTACAAACTTTTCAATATAATACCAAGAGCTTGTAGTCGTTCTAACTGAAAAATGCAACTTAAATCAAAGGGTCAATATGAAGGGAGTGTTAACTAAATTTGAAACCAGACTAACAAAAATAGTAGATGAAGAAACAGGGCACTAAAATACATAAATTCGAAAATCAGATTTCTTAACAGCATCACAGCAACTCAAAGAACAAAAAATATTATCAAAAATAAATTTACAGAATTATAGCGTGTTTTGAAAAAGAAAGATCATTTTGTCATTAGCCTTGACTCTTAGCAAGTTAACAGTGAACACAAACGACAACAACAACACCTTTAACCAATATACAGTAACACACAAGCACATTCCTTGACTCAGGTTCAAACAGGGTACTTCCCCAAACTATCTCGATGCGAAAATAAGATTGAAAACTGAAAAAAAAAATCGAAACAACAATATGAACACAAAAAAGACACATACTATGAAGTCTTGGATCAAAGATGATGTGACCAAGATTGCAAAAGAAAGGCTGAAACAGAGACAGAAATAGAGACGACTGTTTACAGTAAATACCCCAGTCCGAAGTTATTTTCAGCAAAAAACTAAGACTCGCATCAAAGAACTAGTTTTCAAATCATGAAGTAGTAAGGTGCATCATTTTGAAGCTTTGAAATCAAATACCACATAACATGATCAACAACACCACAACATTATTAACTTAGCAGCAGCTACACCTTAGCAAGACAGAAAACAGAGGACAGAAGCATACTTTTAACACTTTCCAGCAATTTCAACATAATAGAGACATGTAGGGCAAATGAGGGTGAAATTGAAACAAAATGATATGAGCAGACAAGGAAGATTCGGTTTTCATGAGACTTAGAACAAGAACAAAGCAGACTTGAGACAACTTGTGACTTAAAATCTAAACTCGGACTTTATCTGTTAATCAGATTATCACTATCACAGGAACAACATAGTAGTTCAGAGTAAAACTTTAAACGCCAACAACAACAGCTAACTCATTTGACAGAATCAAGAACATTCCACCATAACACCAAACTTCAGCCTCTTATTCGATTAAATTAAAGAGTATTACAACCCTCAATCATACCAGAACAAATGACAACAACATCACATTATAACAGCAAAACAGGGCAAATTTTATGAATGTGTATTCAACTACAGCTTTCAGCAGTCAAACCAATGAAAATTGCCAATTACACTATTTCACAGATACATACAAATTACGTTGAGAATCAACTAAACAAGGTGAGAAGGAAGAAAACGATACCTTTTTTGGAGCAGAAACTGGAACAACAACGAGCTTAAGGAAAGTCGTTTACACTATTTGGAATTGAGTTTTCCTAACACTGACTTGACTCCGAAAATGTTCTGGTTTCTCAATCGACAAACTAGGTTTCAACTACGGTTTTACTAAGCTCCCTAAAAACGATTGAGGGTTAAAGGTTTGCTCTGGTTTTTTCGAGATTAAGAACGGCTCACCCAAGGCTCTTCTTCCTCCTTTGATTTTCTTCTCTCGAAGGCCCCCTATTGCCAGGTTTTTTCGAGGTTCTGTCTGGCTCTGGTTTTTCTTACTCTCCACCTCTATTTCTTGAAGGAGAAGATGAAGGGATTATATAGGGGACAATTCCCAACGGATCAATTGAGGGGAGCGGGGTCTGGGAAAGGTGAAACGAGTTTTGGGAAAATGGGGAAGAAGGAAGAAGATGAAGGGCATGGGAAGGGGAAGGGTCGATGCCAGGGAAGGGGTCTCCAGGAAAGGGAAAGGGTTTGGGGAAAAGGGAGATGGGGAAATGGGGAAAGGGGTTTCTGGTTTTTGGAAAAGGGGAAACGAAGAAGAAGAGGAGCGGGGAATGGGAGAGAGAAGGAGGAGTTGGGAATTGAGGATATTTGGGGCGCGTGGGTGCACGCGCCCGAATTATACTTTTTTTTTTTAAAATAGTTGTTTAAAGATTGTTAAAAATAAGAATAAAGCTCCGTGAGTAATTTGACACTGTAGAGGGTAAAAATTGGGTGTCAACATTCACCATTCATGAATTCTCAAAATATCATGACATGAGGATACGTACAATCAAGATACAATTACAGATACAATATTTCTCTCAATAAGTACAATAATTATCAAAGTTCTCTAAGTTAGCAATAATATATTCACCCTCTTTTATAAAATTTTGGGATATTGTTCACTTTAAAATTCTCCGCCACAATTTAAAATAATCATTTCCCATCTTAGTCACGATTCTCAATTTTATGCCCAAGGTCATGTCAAAAGTACATATTTTCGATCATCATTTGTCTCATAATTAATACTTTTATTTATACTTTCTGAGCATAAATTTTGTGAGTTGTACTAGATAGTGCATTAACTTGTGGGTTTAATTTGACACGAAAATGAAGAGATTTGGAGCTAAAATGAATTAAAAGTAAAAGATTATAGAAGAAAATTTAAGCAGACAACTTAATGGATTGAAGTGAATATTATATTATTATTTCCTACCTTTCCTTTTAACAGATACATACAACAGCACATTGTACGCCCTTTTGTTGAAATTAGTAACCAAAAGAACCTTCACTTAATATTAAAATAATATATATCTCCATTCAAATATTGATATTTACTTCTATTAAGAAAGAAAACTAATTTCGGTCCCTATATTTGAAACAAAAGTTATGTTAACATGTGAGCTTGTCTACTCATTTAGACAAATTTTTTTTGTATGCCTCATATACGTGGCTTGCATGCATTAACTTCTTTATACACTTGGCACTTTCAATGGCCCTATCTGTTAATCTGTCTATTTATATGCTCTTCCAACTTATTCTACTTTATTTTGTTTGTACATAAAATGAAAAGAGCAAGTTTAAACTACAACTTCTCTGCTTCATTTCTTATTATTCTATGAGGACTCGATTTTATTATATCTGAATACAGTCTTTTGAGCTTCAACTGGATTATATAGGATGCTTATATAGGTACATGATTTTATTTTATTTTATTTTATTTTATTTTATTTTATTTGAAACTTTCATGTGATTCAAAAATTTACTAAAAATTTATGAGCGAATTTTTCTTAATATACCATTTGGATTTATTTTCAGATTGGTTTGTACTTGGTTATTTTGTTTTAGGATCTCTTACTTATTAACAAGCTGCAAAATAATTATTTCATAATTAACGCTAATTAATAACTTAACAATTAGTCTAGGGTTTTCATGTTTTCAAAAATAACCGCTTATTAAAGTTTTCCACATAGATATTATAAGAAAATTTGTCAACACATAATACGATCTTGTTCCATAAATTATAACATACGAATATTTAATAACTCAATCTCAATCTCAAAGAAGGATAAGTAAACCTACCTCAATGCCGAAACCGCACAAATAGTATTTATATAGTTGCTGATCGTGAATTATCCTCTTTTTATATATGTTCTACCCAAATTTTCTTATGCTTCCTCTTAGTACGAAAAATCCAGGTATATAAAGGGGAGAGAGGGGGACAGAACATAGTGCTTGTTTTTGAATAATTACAAGACAAAATATAGTGCATATTATTATTATTAATATCTTATCCCTTTTTTAACAAATGGACGACCATACTTACATTATTAGGAACAAGATGTCGTGCCTAAAATAATTTTGTTTTCCACCTCCGATTAGACCATTACACTATTAACCTTATACATCAAATTTTTTGGCGTCAATTGTTATTTTTCAGTACTCTCTTCCTTTTATATTTATTAGTGTTAATTAATTTACACGACGAAAATGTGTAATAAAACATACAACTGACGAATATAGTGTAGTGAATGGGGATACTCCTCCCTTAACTAAAGATCTCAGGTATGAGTCGTAAGTATGAAAAAATCTTTAGTTGAAAGTACTTCTCCACAAATAGAGCCCTATGCATTCCAAATCCGAAATAGTCAGTCTCTAATGCAGGTATCAAATACTGGGTGAGACCAAAAAAAAAATACACATATGCTACAATTATAAGAACACAGGTTTTCATTTAAATAAATATGTTATTGCATATACTGTAATTTCATTGAAATAAACAATTATTCCATTTATTATAATCTATTTTTTATTATTTTTATATACAATATTTTATATTGTTATGACATACACGACATCGCACGTACTCTAAACTAGTTAAACATTAAAAGAACTAATACATTTCTAATAAATTCATAATACTTGTACCATGTCGATTGAAACACGCGCATTTAAATTAATTAAAGATTTAAAAATACTAAGTTTGATATTAGAATTTAATAATTATAAATTCTACGATTTTTGTATAAACTTGGCCAAAAACTATTCAGTGGTTTCTTCTTAAAGCTATCAAAAAGTTTAACAATTAGACTCTTTTATTTCACCTTAAATGGCTTAAAGTTGAGCCTCTTCATCATCACTTTTGCACTAGATCTGTTTTTTTTTTAAAAAAAAAAATCTTTTTACTTTACCTAGGACGAAGAAAAGCAAAATAAATCAAATAAAGATGTGTTGATCAGAAGGGTTCAAAGAACAAGTTCATAGTTAATGAATAGTGATTTCTTAGAATTGACAATTAATGAGAACAAATTTCAATAAATTAGAAGTGAAATCGACGGTGGAAAAATAGACATCATAGAGGTATAATTAGTGTGTCAGATAGTAAAAAATGTGAAAAGTCATATATCATAATTTAAATAGATAAATATTAAAAGAAGAGATTATTGTAATATTTTGAAACGACAATGATTTTTGGAGAATATAAAAATATAAGTTGTGTAGTTTGATATAATTTCCTAAAAATAAACTCTATAACCTTATGAATAGTATAAAAATCTGTTAGGCAAGCATGTGTCTAATCAATTTTTATTATTATTGCTATTATTATTACACCCACAGTAAAATAAGTATTTGATTTTTTTAATGTCATTTTAAATTTCTCTTTTTCTTACTCATTCCGTGAATGAAAATAAATTGTAATGGTATTATTCCGAGGTCGGCCATTCAAGAAGTTGCAAGGTTCTCCATTTTGGATTTCATATATAGATTCCTTCATTGGGTTCGCTGCCGTGGGAGATATCCGGTCATCATACAAAGGCAAATCGGCGACATTTCAGTGGAGGCTCAAATGGAAAATCGCACTCCGATGAACAATCTGACTCTTGAAGATAGGATTTTCGCACTTCCCTCTTCTCTCAACTGGAGAAACGAGAGATGGTGTGTTTTTGTTTGACAGTGCGAGGTGGCGGCCAACAAATATGGCAATCTGTCCCAGTTTCTTTACAATTCAAGGAACCCCAATATAGCACACATCGTATGGAGTTCTTCTGCACTGTTTTTGAACAACTACACTATTGGGTTTGGGAAAGATTGACCGATTGTCTTTACAGCTAAAAGATTATGAGCCTCGGTTAAAAGAAAAAATTGATTTCATCTTTTGGTTTGCATCGTTTGTCAAGCTTGAAAGGCTTTTTCTTTGCGGTTTTTTAAAATCCCCTATGATGAGGAAGCTTACCAGGTCTCACCAGTAGTCTACTCGAATCTTGATCTTCAAGCACGTGTCTAATTATATTTATTATTGTTATTATTATATATACCCACAGTAAAGTAAGTATTTGCTTTCTTTAACGTTGTTTTAAATTTTTTCTTTTTTCTTACGTATTCCGGTGAATGGAAATAGATTCTAACATGATCATTCAAGAAGTTGCAAAGTTTAAGTTCTGTTTAAAAAGATATCAATTAGGACAAATTGAAAAAATTACAAGTAATTCCCTTCAACATACAAAGACAAAGTCCATGTTCATATATGTAGATTTTTCATAGCAGCTTCATGGAAAAAGATCTAATTTATAGAGTAAAAAAAGTGACCATTCTAAATCACCATCTTATTTCAAGAATAAACATGCCAATCTAAAATAATGTATCAAGTCTGAGCCTATTTTTATGAAATTTATAGACGGGTGAAAATTCTTCATAAATCTCTATCCAATGACAATTACATCTTATTGTGTGAAAAGAATAAAATACTTTTTTCCAAATATTTCGATAAGTGGTGCAATAATCACAATTCTGGGAGAATTTCTATCTATAAACACATTATCCTAATCAATTAATAAATAACATAATAACATGATTGTGCAAGAATCTTTGTTATTTGAAAATAGTGTTATATATATTAAGCAATAGCTCATGAGGCAGACGATCAACATCCCTTTATACACATGGTAATTAAAAGAGGATGCATGTGGGGAAACTTCATGTTATCCTTTTATATCATGATTTATGTATCTTACATTGTATAAGGAGTTGTCAATTGATTTCAATTTTATTTTCTTCCTATCTTTAATTCATTCAAGTGTCATGCCCCATGAGGGTACCCTAGACGTAACCGGCACTCAAAAATTATTGCTAGTCCCCAAGCGAACCACTTGGTCTCATCGCATTCATTCATTCATACATTCTACTATCAGCAGAAGACATAAGGAAGTAAATGGGCACATCACCATTTAGTCTCAAAAATAATATTAAAAATAAAAAGGGTAGTAGAAAGAAACTAGCTCAACAAGTCTTAACATCAATATTCGACTCCAGTCTATGAAGCATCTATCACTGTTAGGTGGTGTCAATGACAGACCCATGGCTACCTCAATCAAAATAAAGCTAATAAATGTCTAACTCAAAATCAAGATGAAATAAATATAATGAGTACTCCGAAGTAGGGGAGGTGCACCAATCAGCTGGACGTCTCAAATCCTCAACAATGCACCTGTTGATGGTCTTCAGATCTTGTATCTACATCATGAAATGATGCAGTGCCACAGTGACGTCAATACGTGGAATGTACGGTATATAAAATAGTTGAATGAAACTGAAACATGTAGAATAATATAGAAACAATAATTGACTCGACATAATAACAATCAACATGTCAAATGTCTATCTAAAGCAAGAATAAAGAGTAGACAAGTGACCCATCAACCAATCAACTCATCAATCAAATCAGACTCATCTCAGAGGGTCTCATCTCAAAGGAACTCAACTCATCTCTTCACATCTCATCTCATCTCACCCCATCTCATCTGGACTCAGCTTACTCAGTTTGACAACTGTTACGCCGAAAAATGACCGACTCTTTAAAGAAAAATGAAAAATTAGTTTAAAACTCAATTAATTCGATTAAGACTCAATTAATTTGAGAAAAACTAATTTTTTGAAATTCAAGGAAAATAGGGTCGCCACCTAATTTTAAGGATAATTAGGAAACCAACAAAATATTTTAAAAGACCCTAACAGAAAAAATCTTTTAAAATCCAAAGAACGGGTTCGGGTTCACATTTCCACTTCGAGAAGGTTTTACGCACTCGAAGTGTCCGCTAAATGCGGTTATCCGGCGATTAAAAATGATTTGACTAACTTTTGACTTTGAAAAATGTTGACTAATTTTGAAATTAATTAATTTTTTGAAACAATTGATGAAACTTAAATAAATCATATTTTTCTTATACTTTTTATTTCTAAAAAAAATACTTTGACCAAATTGAAAGTGAATAGAGTTTTTAAAAAAAAGGATTAAGTGCAAAATTTGAATTAAAAGGGGGCAAAAATCACATTTTTTGTATTTTGTTTCTTTTTGTTTTGACTCTTATTTTATTCATTTTAAAAAAAAAAATCTTTTATATTTTTTTTCACAATAAAAAGCTTTTCTGAAATAGAACGATAAATAACAAAAATAACATAAATGGTTTTAACACCTTTGGGGAATTTAACTAAATTAATACCAATAAGAATAAAATGTTAGCATACAAACAATACAAATGTACAAACAAAAATAAATGAGAGAGTTCAAGTGTTTTGGGCCTTTATCCCATTTAGCTTTGTTGCGATTTTAGGCCTTTTCCGATTTTCGATATTGATATAGCAACTATCTTCTCTTGCGAATTTAGGCTGACTCGAGGAAGAGGCCTCCATGGCCCAAGGAATGCAAAGGGAAGTCCAAAATGGACTTGGGGAGGATTTACATGCAACCCAAAAAATAAAAAAGGATTAGGATTTTGTGTACAAAATACAATACGAACAAAATTAATAACTTAAAACATTAGAACACCAAACGCAAACAAATATTCACTGATTTGTCTTACTCATTTTTCTTAAAAGCATATTCAATTGAATATAATAGCAATATAGAACCAACATAACCAGTTCTAAGAGCAAATAAATAGAAGAGAAAACAACTATATTGGGGTATAAATAGCCACGTCAAAATCAAGGCATTTCTAGGCTACTAGTTGAGAACAAGCAAAGAGAAGTGAATTAAGCTTGAAACTGGTCTAATAAATCAACAAGTGAAGACTTGAAACACTTAATTCAAAAATCAGATTTCCTAAAACCATCGCAACAACATAAAAATATTTTAAGTCATTTAAAGATGAACTTATTTCAAAATGACTATGATTTCCCTACACTACGATCTCAAGGCTCATAAAACAAACATAGTCTGAACCAAATCTAAACTGACAGGCTAAGGCGATGAGTAAATGAGCATATTGGTGCAATGAAATCAAAAAATGAAATCAGAAATGGGAAAGGAATGAGACTGCCAGAAAACAGATTCAGCAAACAGAACTTCACAGGTTTTCAAATCAGAAACAGAGCGACAAAAACACAGCCTGCTGAATCTAAGTAACAATTTAATTATTGAGATTCGACGAACATGTAATAACGATAAAAAGAGGCAGATAATAGGGGAAACTTTATCAGGTGAATGCAGTGAATCAGAAAACTCATGTCACAGTAACAAAGAAGCAGTGCATCTGTAGCATGTTAAGACTTCAAACATTGACAAACAATTTTCACAGATTTGCATCTGTTTCAACAGCGAATCTCAACACGAAACAGGAGCATGTTCTCACCCATTTTAATCATAACAGAGACAAATATACCCTTTGCTTTCAACCCAAAGAAAATCAGATTTCAGGCTGCATTTAACAGAGGCCAAAGTAGAGGACTCCAAAGTATCTTAGACAGATCATGTTTATAAGAAAACAGTTAATGACATCTTAAAGGGAGGACAAAACAATCACCAAAGACGAACTACAACAAGGCTTGAACCCCCTATCACTCCTTTTATAAGTCAGGGATTAAAGTGACAACAACAAAACTTGACAGTGGTAAAAAAAAAAGGTGCAAACAGAGAATGCGGCCATATTTCAGGCAGTTTTAACAAATTCTGATGAGACTTAAGACGAATGAAACTGAAATGTTTCGAATACGACCAAACTGAATGAAACTGAAATGAATAACTGACTACAACAATGAGACTGTAGTGTTTGACAATACCCGAACGGTGAACCTAAAGTCTCAATCTATCGATCTCACACTCAAACCATGCAACAGTAAATAAAAGTCGAAAGCAGCCATTGCTTTAGCCAATATTCAGTGATGTGCAAACATATTTTGAACAAACTGTCATTAACTGAACTGATGTGCGAGAATGGATTCAAAGAATTAGACAGAAAATGATTCAACACATTTATATCAATCTATTTCAGCTGGGGTTTCCAATCAACAGACAAATGTAGACATAACGACATCAACATAGTTACCACATCCACATTTAGACGCTGTATAGGCACAGAATCGGGAAATCAACAGCGATATTGCGGTATTACCTTCATCGGAGCAGCGACTGGGACTTTAGGCTTCGACAGTGAGCCTCGACACCACCAAACCTCGCTAAGGCTTCTTGACTTCGAAATCAAACGTTTCTGGTTCCAAGCTCTTGAAATCGACAAACTTTAGAAAGAAAACAGTGCCAATAAATTGAGTAACTTTCTAGAGTTTTTTTTTTTGAATCATTCATGGCTCTCGAATGCCCCCTCCTGAAGAAGAAGGAGAAGAATATATAGATAGATTTAGGATTTGAAAATGGGGGGAATCGGAATTTCGAATTCAAAATTCGAATTTGAAAAGTGGGTGGCGTTAGTGTTGTCGGCTTCACGTGGGGACAAGGACGTTAAGGGTTGTCGGTTGTTGGTTGAGGAAAGGGGAAATGGTCGGGGAACATTGGGGAAAAAATGATTTGGTCGGATTTGCGTCGCCTAGGGTTTTCTGGTTTTGGGGAAAGGGTAGCGAAGGAGATAAAGTGGAAAGGGGAATGGGGAAGGGAATCGTTTGATGATGAGGGAGGTGAAGGAGAAGGAGATGGCGATGGCGGTGGAAGGGAGGTGGCGGCGATGGAGATGATTTTGGCTTTCTCTGATGGAAAATGGGAAAGGGAAAGAGATGAAGGGGATAAAGGGGGATCGGGGGATTTGGGGGTGCGTGTAACACACGCGCCCGTCTAATTCAAATTTTTTTTTTTAAAATGTTAAAAATTATTAAAAATAAAAATAAGGCCCCGATGATTAATTTGACACCGTGGAGGGTAAAAATTGGGTGTCAACAACAACTTTCGGGGAGTCTCTCTTATCCAACAATAATCACTTATGAGCCAGTGACTGTACAACAATCACCCTGATATTGCCACAGTCGTTCTATAATTACTAGGTAGAGAACGAATCTAAACCATAAGGACATGTCCGAATGGAGACAATAAATCTATAAGTCCTCTATTGATTTCAAGGACTTCTAATCAGAGGGAACCTCAACATAATATGATGTGATGATCCTAATCCTCACCTATGCTCAGCTATGTAATTTTACGAGTGCGAGTTGGTTTACCTCTTACTCTTTCGGTGCTCGATACTCCTCCCATGACTCAATGCTCATAAAAAATCCACCAATCAAACTATCTCAATCCAATCATCTCAATCAGCCTCATGGAAGCAAAATCTTTCAATTAATCTCATAGAGACTCTAATCATCTCATCAATCAACATCTCAATTAATAACTCAAGGCTTAAAACGATCATTAGGGAACAATCGAATAGAGAAATCATTAGAGTTCATTTATAGAGACTCAAGGGGCTATCAAGTTCTATCAACTCATCATCATTCTCACATCACAATCACAATCATAATCGATTCTCTCAATCAAGGCTCTAGACTCAATCCCTATCTTCTTTCATGCATGTTTTTAAGAGTTAACACATAGAGTTTATGCAATATCTCATGAAAATATTCAATTCAAAAAAGCAAGTTTATGATGATCATCAACATATGAAAATACATGTAAGAAATATAGTTTTTCAAGAAAATAATCAAGATTCATGCATGTACACTCAAGAACCTTCAACTCTCATCTAAGACTAACTATGGGGTACATGAGAGAGTAATTTCATGCTTTTAGTTTAGCCTTAGATACCTGGGATAAAGCTCTTCAAATCACCTGTTAAGAATTCTCTTTGAATTCTCCAATCTCACGTCTTTCTTTCTTCTCTCTCAAGTCCTAACTTTCAAGTGTTGTGAGGAAGGACTTTCAGACCCTATTTACTCATCAAAACAACCTAATCGATCCTGTTTTGAGTTTAGGAGGGGTTGGAAAAAGTCTAGAATGCCCCTCAAAAGATTTAAAATTTTGAACTTCGATGGAATATGTCGGGATAACAGGTCTGCGACGCGGACCTGTCGCGCACATGTGTAATTTCAAAAATTCAATCTTGTTAAAAGTTGAAAAAATAATATAAGTGTGGGTCTGCTACAGGTCTGCGCCATAGCCCCAATGTGCACCCTCACTATCTCAGTTTTCGAATCAAAAAATTATTTTTCGATCCGGTTGCTCTAAAATCGGATCGAGACCAGTTTTCCACCCAATTTTTCGTGCTGATCGCAAATTCGATCTCAGATTTTCCATCCGAGCTTGGGATGACGCATTATGCGTACGATTCCATTCTAGGGGCATTTGGTAATTTCGTCGGGTGTTACATCAAGTTTTTTTGGGAGGACCCAGTTAAAAGCGTTTGTCCCAGCAAAATATGCTTCTGTGGTTCCGTAGCTTTTTGTAAGTTTCAGATGCATCTTCAACACATACAATATGTAACACATTGCATAGTAGTTGCATTCGATTTCTACTCTTTAATATCACGTAGTAATAAAACATGAATCTTTATTTCTTTTTATCATCTTTGTAATAGTCAACGTGAATATCAAGAAGAATGGAAGCGCACCATTTACGTGTACCTTAACCAGAGAAGTGCTAGAGAGTACACTTGAGAAGGATAAATGTTCCTCCCTTCAGTGACTGATTCTCAAAGTTATATACACAAAAGTGTAGTGGTATTGAGGTTAATGAACGGAATATTGCAGTTGCCAGTGAAGGGACACATCGATTTGTATCGGGAATATGTTAGGGGCACACCATCTGTTTGATTATTTTCTATAAGCAATTGTGCCTGGTTCTTAGTTGTAAAGAAAGCATGAAAAATAATGCATAATTCAAAGTTGATTGCTGGATGGAGGGGTCGTTAGAAGAAGGGTTTTTGAAGGAAGAGGACTCTTCAAACAAGATAGCAAGCGTTTCTTGTTTTTCATAAGCAAAAATAATACTAATAAATAGGCTCACTTATATTGGTAATTTGACTTTTAAAATTAATAAGTGACGATTTAACTTTAAATTTTTAGAGTTGGTGTCTTTAAGGTAGTATAGATATAAATATAGATATAGATATAGATGATTTGTACAATGATCTCTCGATTGGTATAAGTTTTAATAATTGAAAAAATAATAATATTTTTTCATGAAGTTATGATCATAATTAACGAACACTATTCAAATATATTTTTTTTCTTTTAAATATTTGTACTTGAATTTTGCTATTGTGCATGATATTAATGATGCTTGTTATAAATATTTTATCATGTACATAATACTCTTAATATTTGAGTATGGCTATTATAGAGGAGTAATTGTATAAAAATATGTATTTCTATAATAAATGTCATTATTATCACATGTAGAATGTTATTGTAAAATATAACCTGAAAAATTAATTTTGGAAATAATTGTGAAATGTCCCTGTAATACATGAAAATTATGAAGAGCTTAGAATGTATTTAAGTTAACCTATAATGCTTGTTATTGAATTACTCAATTTGGATATTTTGACTTTCACCCCTACAAGACAGACCACAACAACTAACAATCTCAATTCAATTAATAATTTTCTCCTTAGATTACATAAACTTTTACGATTAATAAGGATAGAGACCACACTGTCGCTCATGCCATACAATCTAATATTAGACTTAGACAGGATAGCAAATTATTAATCTATTGCAATTTCAGAAATTGAACTTATTGTATTTAACACATATGAAAAAAAATAAATGAAGATGAATATAAGATATAAAAAATAATTTTCCGAATATCCACAACACTAAATTCAACATCCAATTTAAAATTCAAAAATTTTTCAAATAAAATTCAAAATTCAATCTACAATTCAAAAATCTAAAATTCGAATTCGAATTCAAATTATAAGTTAGCCCAAACTATGCCCACTGCTAATGGAAACCAAAAAAAAAAATTGCATATTTACATAGTACTTATAATTTTCTTACGAGAAAATGAGATCTCGTGGCCACTTACAACTTAGATATTAAAAAAGAGTAATATTTTAACTTAAAAAGAAATAAATGTGATAAATTGGTAATATCAAAACTACAGGGGCCTATTTGATATTCCTGAAAGTGAGACTACCCTGAACACAAATCTTATCTTCCCCAATGCTTCAAACAATATTGCTAATACCTTAAACCCTTCAAAAACCCATAAAATCAACGTCTTTTTCTCTACCCAATTCTTGATTTTAGCAAGAAGGGGGTAAAGCTGATGATTTTACAGCATTCAATTTCCATTTGTAAACTATGGAGGTTGTCATCTCCACCAAACCTCTTCTTCTTCCGGCCTTCTGCCGCTTACCAACCACACTGTTGTCGGATTAGAGCATTTGGGTCTGCTGTTTCAGCCGCCAAAGTTGCTGAAGCAAATACAAATGAGACATTTTATGCAGAAGCAAGTGTTTCTTGGACATCTTTGGGCGTGTCAGAATCATTATCTCGTGCTTTATCTTCTAGTGGCCTTCATAGGCCCTCTTTAATTCAGGTATTTCTAAACAAATCTGTTAAATTTTCCCTACTGTAAATTTTTTTGACTAAAGGTTGAATCTTTTTGGTTTCTTTGATTGAATATGAACTCCTTAGACTGTGTTATGCTGATAAGATCATATATTGCATTACAGAGTTTCTGTTAAATTTGGCCCACTACAGAAAAGTGTGATTAAAGGTTGAATCTTTTAGGTTTCTTTTGATTGAATATGAACTTATTAAACTGTGTTATGGTGATAATATGTTATATATTGCATTACACCGTAGGTATCCTCTCCTTCCTCTTGAACCTCGAACAAAAAATCAGCTCGCCATCAGCTCGACTAAGAGTTCAGAATTGAAAAAGTAAACTGAACTTCACTTAAGACAAGGAAAAGTCCTATGTTGCTCGGACTCTTCAAAAATGTCGACACATGTGTGTCGATACTCCAAAAGTTGTGCATTTGAAGAATCCGACAGGGGTGCAGCTACAATTTTTGAGAGTACGGAGCAACATAGGGTACCACTCTCTTCTTATGGTTTGTTGGTTTAGATTTCTTACATGATTTAATTTTTTTTAAAAAAACTTAATTAGTTTCTATGGTAAGTGCCTAATTGTATTAAGTGGGGCCTGATAAGCTTTATAAGCAATTTGTGGTATTAAGGTCCAATTATTCAACGGTTTTGTTTTTGTTAGACTGTTTTTACCCATCAAATATTGTAATACTCTTCCTTTATTCGAGTTTGAGATCAGGTTGCTTTTGGAAGCTCACATAGGTGAAGTTTCTGTTGGACTGGTGCATAAAAAAGAAACTTTTTAGCAAATAACCAACAAATTTTCAGCGCACGATTAACTTTAATCAAGTTATCTAATAATCAGTAATACCAATGATCAAACTCACTTTCAGAATCGGAATCACTTATGTATTTGATCAGTATCACTCCTATAATCCTAACCAAACAGGCTATTTGGTTGAATGTGTTGTTATTTGTGGATTTTGCATCGTATTATCATGGATTAAGAGGGAAGTGAAATCATGTTTGCAAATATGCACATTTAGCTGATTTTATTATCTTCATTCTAGACTTCTAGTTCTGTGGGTACATGTGGTAGGCTTGGTAGCAAATATGGTGTCACGACCCGAATTCAGGCGTGAAGGCACTCACCTAACCCACCAAGGCGAGTTAGCCCAACACTTACTAATCCAAACATAACAATAATTGGGGAACATGAATAGACTAGCACAACAGTTAATCATATGAATACCAAACTACAACTATCCCGAGGACTGATGTCACATGTATAAGCCTCTAAATATAGAATTCTTGAATAAAATGCATGTCTCAAATGTCTAGTTCTCAAATAAAACATAACATAACAATGGATTCCTTGAAGGTCTGCTGAAGACATAAGCAACTACCTTAAGAATAATCCAGAAGCTCGATCCTGTAATGAGAAAAGTCTAACCAGAGGGATCGGGCTCGCATCCTACAAAATCTAGTAAGGGGTGAGTACTAAACACACGGTACTCAGTAAGTGAATTACTAAACACAAAATTAAGTAATATAGAATACAGGGACCCCCAACACTCCAACCAAACCCCCACAACTACAACCTGCATAAAATTAGCCCAGCCTAACAGTTCACAATGTACATAGCATATAGCTCAATAACCACACCAACTATGATATATCAACAACACCAGGGATCAAGTGCATCTATCACAAGTTTCACAAAAAACACTCACATGTTTATAAATGATAATGAGGTGTAATGCAATGCAATGCAATGTCAAATAAA
>JAABOM020000092.1:1517429-1536783 GCA_011800125.2 Solanum clarkiae
TTTCGTATTTTAACTTTTTGTTTGAAAAGAAAAATAGAAAGAATCAGATGTGAAAGAATTTTTTGAATTGTATATTCAATGATGCACTAATACCAATAACCTAAATTTGATATAATGAATAGATTAAAATACATACAATAAATTAATTAAATTATAATAATAAATATAACTCTTTTTTATTTACATAAAAATAGCCCAAAATCATAGAAAATATGCATGACTATACAATATAGCTTGTCAAAAGTCACAAAAAGTATACACTGACTATGTATGTAGATTACTTATACATGAACTATACACTAAATATATATTATAATACAATCAAACACTGGATATAGCTTGACTATATATAAAATATAAACTAACTACACATGTCTATACAACGAATGACTATTTTTTTGTAATTATTTTGGTCGAACAAACTTGCTCTGTAATTTTCCTTAAATTTTTTCTATTAGACCGTTTCAGTTTAAATTTTTTTTAAAACTTTGTACATGTTTTCAAATGCTTATTACATAAATAAGTTAATCATTTAAAAAATATTACCTTCTTTAATAATACCCATTAGTTTGAGTAAATAGTAAAATCTCAGGCTTATCTCAATTGAAACGTATCTAATAGAAATATTTTATCAAGTGTTCGGATGTTCAATTGAAATAAATCGTAATTCGAGAAATTTACTCATAAATCTAAGAGACTTTATAGGTATAAAGCTATAAAAATTCATCCTTAGATGTATTAATAAACTGTTTGAAGAGTTTTTATAATTATAAGGTTTAATCTCCCATGAAAAAAACTATATATTAATATAAAAGAAAAGAAGAAGAAGAAAGAAAGATAAACAAACTATTAGAAAAAACATTAGGAAAACAAAGATAGGTTACTATTTGATTTCCATAAAATTGTACTTACAATAATTAATATCCCACCTACATTATGAAATAAATGTTTACTTTTTAAGTTGATGATGACAATATATTTTATAGTCACACGTATTTAATTTAATTATTTTACCAAGTCTTTAATTTCTTTTCGTTTTACAGAGTCTAAGTTTTTTCTCATTTGTAATGGCTATAGCTAGATTAAACAAATGGATGTATTTTTGTTTGATCTCCCAATCGTGGAAGCAACAAATCAAGGACTGGGCTTAGCGTAGTATATATTAGGGGTGCATATGTATGGGATTGACATAAAATTTTTAAATATTAAATTAAATTACTTGTATTGAATTTTTAAATTTATAAATCAAATTAAATTAATAGAATTTGAATTTTTTAACCTTCAATTTTTTTGAGTTTTTTAGGATTTTTTCGGGAAAGCATTTAGACAAGTATATAATTAACTTGTGCTTTAAGTATATCTTTGGTCCTATCAAAATATAACTATCTAAGGTGTTTAATAAGAAATAGCACAAAATATGATATGAGTGATGACAGTAAAATATTTATAAAAAATAATAATAAAATCGCTCAAAAAATATTAAAAATTAAAAATAAATAAGCAATAATGAAAATGATCACAATTTTAAAGCACTAAAAATCATGCTCAAATAAGTCTATTAATTGCATGACTAAACAATAAAGAAAAACTAAAATTAAATTATGTATTTAAATGCCTAAATCAATATAAAACTAGACAACAGATACTCAATATCATTACCAATCTTAGTATTGAATTTGATTTTACTTTTTGGTTAACATTAGTATTACTGTGTCTGTTATTTATCATGACTAAACAAAATAAGAAAAACTAGAATCGTTTTCATTTTATCCATCTTGAACTCTCCTCTGACCTCTCTAGGAAGTTTTGAAAATTTTGAAGTATTCTATTGGCTATATATATCTTATTTGGATCATTTATAATTTTAAGTCAAACTTAGAATAATATGTCAAAAATAAAAATTATAAGAAAAAATATTAAAAATATTTATAAAGTAAATATCTTTATATATGAAATAAATTATATATATATATTGTAAGCATATAGGGGCAACTGTGATTTCCTCCCGGCTTTTTGTCTCACCGTGATAAAAATATACACAATTCATTATTATTGTTTCCTAATGTATTCCCTTTTTCTATTGATAAAACATCCCTTTGGAATTGATTTATGCTTTCTTTTTTATTATTGGCACGTTCTTAACAACCATCAAGACCGAGTTATCCACACACACACATATACATACTGGTGTTTGGATTAGTTTATATGCATCTCAATTAATATTTTCGTAAAATATATCTGTCATTTTTTACTAGTATATATTAAATTAGTATATTCATCAAAGACAAGGCAAATAAGTAAAAATCACCTAATATTTTTATTTGATCTATTTTTTTACTTCCTCCCTAAAAATTCTCATTCTTTGATAGCTCGAACTCACAACTTTATATTCTCAATTTATTTAATTGACCACTAAACCTCTGACGCCATCAAAACCTAGTCATTTGATTCGGACGTTGTCTAATTCTCACAACTCAACAAGTGTTCTTTCTTTAATTAAATATTGAGCACTTATTGGTGTCATTGTACAAATGGTCATGTACATGTATTAATTAAAAACCAACTTAGTACAAAATTGTTGAAATGATCTCCACCATCCAGCTACTGCCTTTATTTTTCACATATTAAATAAAGGACGAAAAGCAATATATGAAAAATAATAAAAACAAAAAGTCAATGGAAGAATGATAATACGAACTAGTCAATTATGAAATTAACTATATAATGCCAACATAATCCATTTAAATCCTCCAAAAAACATTCTTATTCTCTACAAAAACAAGTTGAAGGCAACATTTGAATCTTGAAAACAACAAGGCAATAATGGCTTTCAAAGTTTCAAGTGTTGCATTCAACTTCATTGCTTGTGTTATATTCATGGTGTCTCTTGTTGTAGCTCATGAAGGCCACCACCACCACGCCCCCGCCCCTGCCCCTGCCCCGGAAACCTCCAGTGCCATAATCACTTCATTCCCTTCAATGGTGGCTGGAGTTTTTGGTTTGGTTATTTCTTTCCTTGTTATCAAGGAAAGAGTTTAATTTAATGTTAAGTTTATACATTGTCTTTAATTGTTCCTATGTTTTTTATTTAACATGTTACGTTTGGGAACTTCTTGTACTTCTTTTTAAATTGTTGTATCATGCCAAAAGTTGTTTGTACTCGTTTTTGAGGGTAAAACTTATAATTTGTGTCAAATGGCATTATGTGTTGAGTTGAGTCATTAATATCTTTCCATGCTTATTGTCTTAAAGAAGTGCCTGATGATGTTAGGATTGGTGATATCCTAATAATTTGGATTGCAATGGTCTTTGGTATACTATATAACCCCTCAACCCCAATCCCCTTTAATATTAGGTCTCATTTGTTTTCGTTAAGATTAAGATATTTGAATATAAATAAGCATCTGAATATTAAGATATGTATTAAGATTAACATGTCTAGATTTAAATATTCATCTGAATCATAAGATATGATCTCTAGATCTTAATACTAAATAATTAATACTGTTTGTATTCAATATTTAAATATGCTTATAAAATTAAATGTTATATAGATAAAATATTCTAAAAATTTCATTTTATAAAAAAAAAAAAATTACTTTTTGATTAAAATATGACATTTTTTAAATGTTTATATTTAATTAACAATTAGATTATATGATATGCAAATAAAAATTATATATAAGTATAAAAATTAGTATAACATGATTTTTTTAAAGAAATCAACATAAACATTTTTCCGTTAAAAAAATTATCCAACAAATCAAATAGCAATAAAGAAGGTTTAACATTATCAACGCCTAACACACACATATATATTCCAGTTGGTTAGAAAAATTAAAAGCTTCCTACTTTTTCTCAATGATCTTACTCCGATTGTCTAAGTTGTTAATCTCTAGCGTCATTCATGCTTTTTGTAACTGTCAATTTCATAAATTATACTAACAAATGTACTGTATAATGGTGCTTCCTATCCAAAGTCAAAGTTGCACTATTTTTTTAAAATCAATATCTCTAGAGCAGTACTCATCTTCTCATCAATTTTTAATTGAGAGAAGAGATTCATACCAAAAAATTTTTTTCATAGAAATTGAAGATTGGGATGGAGGATTATTAAAATCCACTTATTTTATCATCAACTAGATCTTTAACTCCATCAAGTGTATTTACATTTGTCTGAACTCCAACCATGAACTCTTATTACAACAGAAACTTCAAAAGAATTTTGTGCACATATCTTGAAATGGTTGAGGTGAAGTGTTTTTGATAAATATCAATACACCTCCAAAAAATTGCTAATATAAAAAAAATTCTTATAAAGATGATGAAAACATACAAGTTCAAAGAGGAAAAAATTAGTGTTTGGTTGAGAAAAGGGCGCAAGAAAATAATTTGTAGCGAGAGAGAACAAAGCCGCCCAAAGAGAGAGAAAAGCAATGCACGAGTATTTTTAAGTGTATTAACCAAGGCTAGATGGTAATAAGACTCTCTTATAGATTTGATTTTTTTAGATCCAATAAGAAATTTTCTTTAGGAATGTCACGTCCCGGGAGGGTATCCTAGATGTGGCCGACACTCAAGCACTATTGCTAATCCCCAAGCAAACCACTTGGCCTTATCATCACATCTTACTCAATAGCGGAAGAATACTCAATAAAAACATTTAGAGAAAAAACAGAGATATCATAAAGAGTTTTCAAAATAAGTCAAGTTTGAAAATAAAATACTCAATAATACTCCACTGTAGGTCTATGAAGCCTATATTCTAAATGTCTAGAAGGTACCATGACAAGCCATGACTACCCAACTCAAAGCAAATAAAGAAACTGAATAAAATAAAGACATGTTCCTCCGGATAGTAAGGAGGGCTCACCAAATCTCTGGAACTCAGGAACTCTAAACCTCAACGGTGCGCCTACTAAAGTCCTCTATCTCCTGTATTTGCATCATGAAATGATGCATCGCCGAGTGACGTCAGTCCGGTATGTAAAATAGCTCAAGGAACAATTAAGGCTCAACTAAATCAAACAACCCGACTCAGGGCTCAACTCCTCATCTCATAACTCAACTTAGATATATGATGCAAGTTTAAAGTTTGAAAACATACTTTGAAAATTTAAGTCAATGTTTAATACGTCTCAATTCGAAAATCATGATATGCTCAACTCAAGTGTTGCTTGGAAGTTTCTCTAACTGACATAACTTTCCACCACCATGTGTTTTTGGTGATGTACAATGAAAAGACGTCGTCGTCATGCTCTCCCTAAACTTTCCAAGTAATAGGGCGTCAACCTCTACTTCTCTCTCTCGGATCCTAAGAGAGTGCCCTCTATGGGGACTTGCGCCACCAGAATTTCCCTGTATGACCATCCTACCTTAGCAACGTAGTTCTGGGGTGGTTCTCAATCACCTAATCTAGTGTTCAATACTCCTTCTAAGACTAAAACATGTTCATTCAGATTAAATCAAGCTCAACTCTTTAACTCATCTCATTTAACTCAACATCAACTTTCTTAATTAACTCCACAACTCAGAATGTGAACTCAAAATAATGCAATTCAAGACTCTAGTTCACATCATGCAAGACTCCCATGAATTATGATCATATGATGTCAAATCATCCATGCTCAATACGTACGACATAATAGATATTCATCAAATACACATATGAAACAATAAAACATACTTCTCAGGTTCTTATTACTTAATTTAGAAAGTTAGGTTCATAATTTCAGTTTAGTCAAGGAGCTATAAAATATTAAACTTAGGGTTAAGGTATCTGACATGCGAAATACGTTCATAATTCATAGTAATAATGATGCAACTCATGGATTAACTCAAATATATACTCAAGAAGCTCAATCATGTATAAGAATTCAAGACTCAAGAATCATAGGTTTAAAATATGCAATTAATACTCAAAATCTCAACTCAAGTTGATAAAGGGGCGCGTAGATGAATATAGTCCAATGCTTCAGGTAGCCTTACATACCTGAAATTAGAGAAAGCTTTGACCTTGTACTCGAAAACCCTCGCTCCTCCTCTTTCTTCTTCAAGAACTCTAACCTAGTTTGTGTGTTTGGGGGCTTAGAATTATGTTTAGAAGACTCTTTTCTGATTAAAAATGACTTAATTTTATCATATTTTACGCTTATGAAGGCTTGAAAAAAGTCTAGAATGCCCCTCACAAAAAAAAGAAAAAATTACACTACGAAATACTCAGTCCGCGACGCAACTGTGTATATTTTTGTCCAAAAATTTTTCGAACGAGTTTTTCGATCCCCCTCTCGTCGAAAATAATAGATGGACTAACACTGTTTCGATTTTCAGATCAAAAAATTATTTTTTGATTCGGTTGCTCTAAAAATCGAACGAGGCTATTTTCCCACTCAATTTATTGTGCTAATTGTAAACCCAATCTCGAATTTGCAAATGGAGTATGGGAAGATGCCTTATGCACATGTCCCTCATCTAGGAGTATTTTGGTAATATTATCGGGTGTTACAAGGAACTTACAGAAATGACTATAGGTGTAGTATCCTATATTATAAAATACAAGCATACTCATCATTTGAAAAAAAAAAAGAGGTAAATTGTTTAGTTGACCAAAAAGAAATGCTTTTTTTAAAAAAAAAATTGGGCTAAATCCCTTTATTTTGGTAGATGGAAGAAGGGGATTAAGGGAAAATTGGAGGAAAAAAAGAAGAAAAAAACCAACGAACCCTTTTTAGTCAGAAATAAAAAAAAGAAGTAGCAATTTTGCGAAATCTTCAGCGCAATATTCATACATCTTCAACTCAACAACATAATCACAAGGTGACCTCACCCTCTTATTTATATCTCTATTAATATATATAGCTTATATAAGTATTTTAATTGGTTTTGAGATTGACTTGAAGTGTAAAACCAAGTAAAATTATTAAAATATCCCTAGAGTAGAGACGTACGCAATAACGCATCTTTCCATACTCTATTTGAAAATTCAAGGCCGAATATGCGATCAACATGAAAAATTGAGTGCGAAAATAGTCTCGGTCGATTTTAGAGCGACCGGATCAAAAGATAATTTTTTGATCCAAAACAAAAACCAGTATTGGTATCGACAAAGGCGCGTTGCACCCCTGTCATGTATAGTCAATTATATTTTTTTTTAATTTTTTCAACGGAGATTGAAAAACTCGTTCAGAAAATATTTGGGAAAAAATGTACATGTGTGCACCCAGTTCGCATCGCGGATTGGGCTATTCCAAGGTGAAAATTTTCTCTTAGTTCGTGAGGGGCATTCCGGATGATTCTCAATCCTTCTAAACTTAAAACACAATCAAAATAGGACTTTTTGAGAGTAAAAAAAGGTCAAAAACCCCATTCTAAGTCCTTTCTAAGTCATTGGAAAACTAGGTCTTGAGAGAAAAGAAGCGAGAAGCGAAGATTGGGGAAATTCAAAGGCAAATTCTTGAAGTTGATTGTTGATAGCTTCATCCCTGGTATGTAAGGTTAACTAAAAGCATGAGATTATTATCTCATGTGCCCCATATATGGTCGTAGAAGAGTTGGAAGTCTAATGAGTCCACATACATGATTCGAGATAGGTTTTCTTGAAAATTATATTAATTACATGTATTTTCTTATGTTGATGGTTATCATAAACTTATATTTCTTGAATTGAATATTTTCATGAGATATTGCATAACCCTACATGATAATTTTTAAAGTATGCATGAATGAACTTAGGGTTTGTGTCACACCTCGGGAGGGTACCCTTGGTGTTGCCAGCACTTAGAGACTATCACTAGTCCCTGAGAGAACCACTTAACCTCATCATCACATCAAACTCAATAGAGGAAGAATAACTCAATGAATAAGTATCAAATATGAGCATATATACATATAGAAATAACTCTACTGTATTATCATATCAATCAAAATAGATTAGATACAAAGACTCATCCAAAATCTCTATTCAAATTTCTATGAAGCCTCTACTCATCAGTATAGAAATGTGTCATGACATGCCATGGGCTCCTCAATCAAAGAAAGAAAAGTACTCAAAAATAATGAAAGATAAAAGGGCTCCTCCGGGATACTAGGAGGGCTCACCAAGATCGAGGAATGTACTGATTCGGACCTCAATGATGTGTGTGATGAAGCCCTCTATCTATTGTATCTGCATCATAAAATGATGCAGGCCCAAAATGGATGTCAGTACATGAAATATACTGGTATATAAAATAGCTCAAGAAAAAAAATAAAGCTCGACTCACTCTTCTTGGCTCAATGCTCATGCTCAATTCAGTTTATGTAACTTTAGAGTAAATCATGCTTTTAAAATAATTTCAGTATAATAGGCTCATTTTGAAATCTCATGCTCAATCGATGTTGCTTGGGAGTTTCTCTTAACCGAAATCCTCATCCCACCACCTTAAGTTAGATGATGCACAATGAATCAGTATTGTTGCCACGCCTGCCTTTAACTTGCCACGGAAAAGAGCGATCAACTCTCCCTTGGATCCATAATAAGTGTCCACTTGCGGTACAAGAGCCATCAGACTAGCTGTAATGACTATCCTACACCAGCAACGTAGTTCTGTGGGTTAAAGTAGAAATATACTCGCTCCTCGCTCAGTGCTCGATGCTTTTTCCAAGACTAAAATATGCTCAACTCATCAATCAACTCATCATCGACTCATCATCATCATCATCATAACTCAACTCATTGTCATCTCATCATTATCTCATCATTGACTCATAACTCAACTCAATAGTTTAATCAATCAACGCAAATGATTAAATAGGCTTAGACTCAAACGGTCATTTAGACTCATTCAATCAAATTATCGTGTAATACAATCAAGACATCATATATCATAATGTATGTGACTCAATGTGACCTATTCCTCATGCTCATGTATACTCAAGCTACTCATCTCAATGTGCATCAATCCACTCAATTCGATATGCTCAATTTACCCAACTCAATATGCTCAATTTATGCATAAAATTCCATGAAACATTTAAATTAGAATTCATATCATCAAAAATAAAATACATGTATACATTTCACATTTATGCTCATAAAAACATAGGAACTATCTCATGAAATGTAATATAAAATAAGACCTCATGGTGAATACAAGGATATAGTAAAATAGAAGGAATTTCTCAAAAATCTCTACTCTCCTCAAATCTTGACTAAAGAAAATGGAAAAGGGTGTGTGAAGAAAGGAATCCACACTTACGTAAGCCTTACATACCTAGGAGTTTAGAATCTCGAAAGAAATTAGAAGATTTCTCAAGTTCTCCTTCAAACCCTAGCTCATCTTCCTCTCTTGAATTTATTTTCTATGCCTTAGAGAGAATATTTCAATATAAAAGAGGCTATCTAAGATGTTTTAGGGATGATTTGAGTGCAAAAACATCGTCCTTAGGCTCAGAAAGAGTAGAAAAGGACCAAAATAACCTTTCTTAAAAAGCTATCAAAAGCCCCATACGGGCCCTATTATGACTCGTAAACAGTAATATGACTTGTATATCCCCTATTATAATCCTTTGGCTCAATTCCAAAGTTTCTGGAAGTTGCTACGAGCCACACTGCAACTCGTAGCCCACACTACAACCCCGTAATAGAGGTTTCGTAGTGCAACTCTGCACTAACAGTCTTCAGTAAAATGACCATAACTTTTGATTTAAAATTTTAAATGAGGTGAAACTAGTTATGTTGGGAAGCTAATTCAAAGGGATTTCATTTGGTATATTATGGGACCTCCACTTATTTGTGTGATAAGAGTTAAGATTATTTAAAGTTGACCCTTGCATAATCCAACATTCAAAACAAAATTTATCGGAAAGTCTTGAACTTGTCTAAGTACTAGAGATCTCTTATGACTCTAATACACTTCCCACATATAGGGATGAGGCTTGAATCATAGTTACATATGATGGTAGAGTTATGGCGTGTCACAGTTTGAGTCTAGAGCCTTGATGTGATAATGTCGATTGTGATTTTGATGTGAGAATGATGACAAATTAATAAAACTTGGTAGTCCCATGAGTCTCCATAAATAAACTCTAATGATTTATCTATTCGATTGTTCCCTAATGATTGTTCTAAGCCTTGAGCTATTGATTAAGATGTTGATTAATCAGATGATGAGAGTCTTTACGAGACTGACTGAATGATCAGTGCCTCCATGAGGCGGATTTAAGATCAGTTGATTGAGATGATTTGATTGAATGGATTGTCTTATGAACATTAAGTCTTGGGAGGAGTATCGAGCACTGAAAGAGTAAGAGTTAACCCAACTTGCACTCGTCAAACTATGTAGCCGAGCGTAGGTGAGGACTAGGACCATCACATCACGTTTTGTTAAGGTCACCTCTGATTAGAAATCCTTGAAACAATAGAGGGATTGTCGATTACTATCTCCATTTTGGACTTGTCCATTTTGGTTTCAATTCGTTCTCTACTTGGCAAGTACAAAATGGCTATGGCAACATCATCATGATTGTTGTATAATCACTGGCTCATAAATGATTGTTATCGGATAATAAAAACTCCCAAAAAGTTTCCACGAGTACTCTGAGTCGAGATGAGATGAGATGTGATGAGATGTGATGAGATGCGTTGAGTTGAGTTCCTTTGAGATGAGTCTGGTTTGATTGATGAGGTTTGATTGGTTGATAGGTCACTTGTCTACTCTTTATTCTTGCTTTAGATAGACATTTGACATGTTGATTTGTTATTATTCTTGAGTTGATTGATGTTCCATATTATTCTACCTGTTTTGGTTTCATTCAACTATTTTACATACCGTACATTCCACGTACTGACGCTACTCAGTGTTGCATCATTTTATGATGCATATACAAGGATTAAAGATCATTAACAGGTGCATTGTTGAGGATCTAGGTCGTTCAACTAATTGGTGAGCCTCCACTATTTCAGAGAATTCATTGTATTTATTTCATCTTGCTTATAGAGTTAGACTTGATAGCTTATCTTTTTTATTTAAGGTAGACATGGGTCTGTCATTGGCACCACTTAATCGTGATAAAGGCTTCATAGACTAGAGTCGGATATTAATTGTTAAGATTGTGAGCAAGTTCTTTCTACTAGCCCTTCATTTATTATATTATTTTGAGATTAGATAGATGTGCCCATTTACATTCCTTATGTCTTTCAATGGTTAGCAGAGTTTAATATTGAATGATTATAATGAGGCCAAGTGGTTCACTTGGGGACTAGCAATAATCTTAGGGTGCTGGCCACCTCTTGGGTACCCTCCTGGTATGTGACAAACTTGGTATTAGAGCACGAGTTCAAGTGTTCTAAGGAGTCTATGAAGCCATGTCTAGTAGAATCCTTATTATTGATGTGAAGAGCTCCATATCCATAATTCGGAGGCCATAGGACATTTAGGAATTGTTTCACTTCTTTCGTGTTCTAAATCATGCTATAGACTTATGCTATATGGAAGTCCTTTTCTAATTCGTGCTTTGCGCATTGCAGAGTTGTGATCATGCCGCCTAGAAGAGTCGTTAGAGGTAAAGCACATCCTTCTTGATAGAATGTCAACCCACTTGAGCCTCAAGGACATGAGGAGCTTGTGGCACTAGCTGTCCCTGTTGAACAACCCCCACAAGATGAGGTCTCCAATGTTGAGCTACGCCAGTTTATTCAAACCTTAGCCCAGGCAGTCACAACACCTGTTGTCATATAAAGAGCGGGTAGACAAGATGCTCATGACATATCTAGAGTCTGAGAATTCTCAAGGATGAATCCGCTGGATTTTACAGGGTCTACATCCACTGAGGATCCTAAGAACTATGTGGAGGAGCTTCAGAAAGAGTTCCAAGTGATGCATGTGGCTGATGCTGATGGGGTTGAACTAGCTGCTTACTAACTCAAGGGTGTGGCCATACTTTGGTTCGATCAATGGAAGAAAGGTAGAGGAGAAAATGCCCCAGTACTGACTTGGGCAATGTTTAAGGAAGCTTTCTTGGGCCGCTTCTTCCCAAGAGAATGAAGAAAGGCTAAGGTAAAAGAGTTCTTGAACTTGAAATAGGGCTCTATCACTGCGCAAAAGTATGGGCTGAAGTTTACTCAACTATCTCGATATGCTCTGGACATGGTTGCAGATATGAGGGGGAGGATGGGAATGTATGTGGATAGACTGAACATAGGGTCGAAAAGAGATGGGAAGGGAGCAATGCTTGTGAATTATATGGATATTAGGAGACTGATGACCTTTGTGCAATAAGCTGATGAGGAGAGGCATCATGATAGAGAGGAGTTCAGAAGTAAGAAAGCTAAAACATCCAACCATGAGGTTGGAAAGAAGGGGAATGGTAACAGGTTTTAAATGGGGCCAACACCATCATTTTCTAGTGCACCTGCACTTAGAATCAGGAATGATCAGAGGTTCCAGAATGTTGGAGCCCATGGATCTCAGTCACAAGCCAATGTAACTCAAGGTTCACTAGGTAAGCTAAGATGTGGTAAGTGTGGAAAATTGCACTTGGAAAATACCGTGAGGGGAGTGATATATACTACAAGTGTGGCCAAGAAGGTCACTATCAAATAGATTGTCCAAAGTGGGCTGACTGGGCTCAATCTACTGCACCGGCCCTGCTAGCTAGAGGGAACCAGAGAGGTACTACGTTAGGCACAAGCGGAGCCATAAACCATTTGTATTCCATGTGTAGTCTCCATGATCAGGAGAACTCCCTAGATGTTGTGATGGATATAATTTGAGTCTTTTCTCTTGATTATTATATTTTGATGGATCCGGGTGCCACATTATCTTTGTAACTCCTTATGTAGCTAGTAGATTTGATAGAACCCTTGAGAGTCTTCTTGAACCCTTTGATGTTTCTACTCCAGTGGGTGAGTCTATTTGAGCTGAGAGAGCCTATAGAGCTTGTGTAGTGTCCATTCATCATAGGGATACTATGATTGATTTGGTTGAGTTAGAGATGACTGATTTCGATGTGATCCTTAGCATTGATTGGCTTCATGCCTATTATGCAACCGTTGATTGTAGATCCTGAACTGTTATGTTCTAATTTCCAAATGAATAGGTTCTACAGTAGAAGGGTGACTCTGTTTCACCTAGAGGAAAGTTTGTCTCGTATCATTTATTTCTAAAGGTTGTATCTACCACCTTCTGAGAGTTAATTCTGATGATGTTGAGTCTCTTACTCTTGAGTCACTCCCGATTGTGAATGAGTTTCCGAAAGTGTTTCTTGAGGATCTGCCTGGAGTCCCTCCTGATAGGGAGATTGGCTTTAGGATTGATGTCTTCCACATACCCAGCCTATCTCAATTCCACCTTACAAGATGGTTCCTGCTGAGTTGAAAGAGTTAAAGAACAATCGAAAGATCTGTTAGAGAAGGGCTTCATAAGGCCGAGTGTTTAACCTTGGGTTACCCTTATCCTATTCGTGTGAAAGAAAAATGGGTCTCTTAGAATGTTTATTAACTATAAGCAACTGAACAAGGTCACCATAAATAATAAATATCCTCTTCCAAGGATAGATAATTTGTATGTGTCATGACCCAAGCCTAGGGCCTAGACGTGACTGGCAAATGGGCAATACCAAATAAGCCTCATAACATATCATCACACATCCTTGGTCGCAGAAGCAAAGATAGTTCATAATAAGAAACATAAACAAGGGGAAAATTGGGACTATGGGAGAGAGACTCATATTTAAATAGCTTGAATATCATAAGTGAGTCAAAGCTCAAGCATAATACATATCTTGTCCAATAACACCTATAACATAGAACTTAGCGGGGGCCAAGACAAGAAACCGAGCTCACCCTCATAGGCAAAGTATACCAAAAAGGAAATATAGTCTTTAATACATTGCATAAGAATATAGATATTGCCCTCAGACATGAGGACTCACCAACTAGCTTGAATGGAAGCCACTAGCCACGTGGAGGAGGATGATGACCAAATGGAGCTCCGGTTCCTATATGGTAACATTATGTGGGCATAGAGTATGCATTAGTATGTTCGAATGTACTAAGTATTAGGATGCAATGCAACAAGATATAGACAACATAATCGAAATGCATAAGCATAGACAATGGATCACATAGTAACAATATGACATGTATGAATGATGCTTGAAGTAAAATCATGCTTATATAAATCATAATACATAAGTATAAGGAGACCATCATCATAGACCAAACTACTAGTGCTTAGAATCTAAGTTTAGCACCTCCTTAGAGGGTGATCAAGGTATATATCCCTTAATCGGTACATGAATATCACACCCTTCATCAAGGTAGTCAAGGTATCAACCCCTCAACAATGTTTAATGGACTTCCCACCCTCAAATTAGGTGGTCAAGGTATCAACCCCTTACTAGTTAATAGACATCACACCCTCCAATTAGATGGTCAAGGTATCAACCCCTTAGCAATGGTTGATGGACATCACACCCTCCACCAAGACGGTCATCTTATAATAAAATAGATACTTCTCATAAACATAACTCATTTAAACATTCATTTCATCATCATAAAGTCATTCAACTCATAAGACATGCTTTGGACCTCCAATTCCTCAAGAAACCACATCCGGACATTTTATCAAACACTTAAAAGGGTGTGTAGTGCTAGTGTAAAACCATGCAATTCAAGAGTGAAATCATGCTAGTAAGTTTAATATAAAAGCTTCAATAGATACTTAGTAACACTCTGAAGCAATAAACATCAAAATCTTTCACCAAACTTTTCAATAGATCTTAGATTCATAGCTCAAAACATGATAAAATAGTCACAATTTTGTAAGCTCAAACATAGCGTGCAGTAATTTTCATAATAATCAAGACCCATGAATAAATCAACTTTTAATCATGCAATTTGTAAGAAAAGGAAGCTTGGGCATCATGAGTGAAAGGAACCCATGAAACAAACCCACATACCTTAGCTTTGAATAACCCTTAAAAAAGATTGGAGATGGAGACTTAATGCTTGAATGAAATCCTTGATGAAATACTTAAGATTAGTCTTGAGTTTTGGAAATATAATTTAGGGTGAAATATGAGTCTAAGTATTTGAGAGGATACTGGGGAATTTTAAAGATGATATGAGGATGAAATAAGGATAAGTATAGGTATTTTCACGTGTGGGAAGGCTTAGGCCAAGACTTAAATGTCTTGGATTGAAGTAAACAATCAAGACAATTTTAACACTAGTGCGCGTCGCGGAAGGAACGCGCACTTACATTATTTTTCAACTCACTTTGAAAATTTGGATTTTGCTACCGTTGCTCTAAAATTCAGGTTAGACCCACCACCCCCTAAATTTGACCCCCTGAACAAGAATATGAAGTCGAATTTTTGAAATAACGAATGGATTTTTAGATATATGGAAATTGCGATTCCGGGCATTTCCGAGGCATATTTTCGGGCACTTTTGGGGTCGTTTCAATATCTCCCCCTTGGAGACGTGCAAGAGAAGAGTAATCATAAGGAGACCAGCCCCAACAAAAATGCAACAATATACTTTAAAACACTATTTTCAAAATCTCAACATAAGTGTCAAAATCGTCATGAACTTGTTAACATAAACATGAGTGCATGCAATGACATAGGGGATGAAATACGAAACTTGGAATCATACAAATGGACTTGACATGTTATCATAAGCTTGAATAGAATAGAAAAGATACGGATATTGGTTCTCCATGCTCGTACCGGCTCCCCGATAGACACATACGAATAGACGACTCCACAAAAAAGGGCCTTGACGAACAACACATCATTATTAGTCAACTTCTCCACTCATCCATCAACTATCTCAAAGGGTTATATAACACTAGAGCCACCAACACATCTCCTCAACCTAGAAACATGAAGAACCGAACAAACCATAATCATATCACTAGGCAAATCCCATCCATATGCAACCTTACCAACTTCCCCTATACTCTAAAAGGACTCACAACTATAACTCATTTGTCAACCTTAACCACACCTATTCTACTTGTTAACACGAACCACCATCTCCCCTTTGGTAGATAACCTCCACTCTACCATCTTTCCACACAAAACTTCCAACTTTAATAAGTCGGAATCAAGGCCTTGCTTAAACTAGACCTCCTCAACTAAAGAAGATTTGGGAACCACAAAGAACACTATACTACCATTCTCTACTTCCCTCAACCTATCTTCTAATCTAACCAATCGATGAACCCCACTAGTCTCCTCTTTGCCACCATTATCCACACACACTAGACTACTTGGAGCACAATATATAACACTAGCTCCACCGGAGAAACTAATGTACACTCATATCATAATCCTTAAGAAGTTCTAACCACCTCCTTGTTACCCACCATTCACACTCATCATATTTAACAAATAACCTATCATTTCCCAAGACTTGCAACACTACCCCCAAATGTTTCACAAGATCTAAATAAATCAATACTTCATTATTATAGGTCACCACAACATGCTGAGGAAGGGTTTTAAAACCCTATTCATGAAACCCATAAACATAACCAATGCATA
This sequence comes from Solanum clarkiae, assembly GCA_011800125.2. Taxonomy (NCBI): domain Eukaryota; kingdom Viridiplantae; phylum Streptophyta; class Magnoliopsida; order Solanales; family Solanaceae; genus Solanum; species Solanum clarkiae. The sequence goes on from JAABOM020000092.1 coordinate 1,533,963, forward strand.
AGCCAACCAAACAACTGCACCAATATTAATAATGCTCACTTGGGGACAAAACTCGAACCAAAGATAAATCTTAGTGAAGTGGCTAAACCATTGTAGTTGACCAATATATCGACCATCCTCAAGTATCAGATTATTCTACACTCATTGGAAACATACTATGCAAGTAGCGCAAATAATCCCAAGACCTCCAACACATCAAGCTAAGTTCATCCAAGATCACAAGACAAGACTTCTATGCAATAAGAACTTGGGGCAACCCTTAGAGATCAATTGAACCGTAGGACAAGAATGAACCTACCTCTGTTGCTACCACTTGACGACCCCCTACTCAAAGACGGGTTCAATAGGGAGTCAGAATCTAACTCTACGGGTCCTACTACCAAAGGAGACCCAACATGTATGCAACTATTCCATTCTAAGTACAACATCAAAATTCACCACACCAACTCCAACAAATCACACGACAAGACCTAATGCAAGTGATCATGGAATAACGCTTATGGACTTTCTAGCAACAAAAAAGAATAAAAAAAAGAGACAATGGCACACCTACCCCAACACATGCACAAACATGTAAGTCAAGGAAACTTCAACATACCGGTAGCAACATCGGACGCCCCATCTACCTCTTACCTCCTTTGAAGAACATAGAACCGATTATGTCTTGGAGAACCCCCTTGATCAATTCACCACCCTTACCTTTGTTGCGCTTACAAGGACAATCATTCATCTTATGATCCATCTCCCCACATCTATAACAAGCATCAGTACTTCTCAAGCATGGGACGTCATGGCATCTACCACACCTTGGGTATCTAGCATAAGGCACCAAAAACTCCTTTCCTTGGGACTCCAGAACTTTCTTTCAAAATGGGCCCTTTTGGCCTCCTTACCCCTCATCTTCCTCATTTTTTCTTCCTCCAATTGTTTGGCATAAGTTATCAAATGGGACAAACCCATGTCACCAATTAACATATGGACCAGCATTCCTCACTTACCAAGTCGGAGACACCCATCACAAATTTATTCATCCAAGTCCTTGCATTGGACACCAATCGAGGAGCATATTTCGAAAGTTACATGAACTTGAGGGCATACTCCCTCACACTCATAGCACCCTGTTTCAAGTTTATGAACTCCACCAATTTGGCTTCCCTAAGCTCAAGTGGGAAGAACCGATTAATAAAGGCCACTTTGAACTCCTTCCACAGAACCACATTACCATTTCCTTTCTCCCCCTTCCATTGATCATACCATATTTGGGCTACCCCTTTGAGTTGGTACGCCACCAACTACGCCTTTTCATTTGGCCTAACACCCATGATAGTCAAAATCTTGTAGACCTCATCAATGAACTCTTATGGATCTTCATCTATCTTTGACCTATAAAACACTGGAGGATTCATCCTTATGAAGTCCCTTACACTAGCTCTCAAGGTAGTAGCATGAGGGGCTTGAGCCCCTTGGTTGACTTGGTTGGCCATAACTTGGGAAAGTATAGTGAGAGCATCCCAGAGCTTACCATTGGTAGGTTGCTCCTCGGGAGTTTGGGCCCTTATTCCTCGAGTGTTAGACATGATCTAGCATAGCAACAACAATCATTAGGGGGAAAAACCTACTCCAACTCTGTGGCACGACTTAAATCATAAAGAAAGAAAACAATTCCTAAAATGTCTCATAACCTCCTATTCATAGTTGTGGTGCACAACACAACCATGAACAACGCTCTAATCCACGTGGTGTGTTGGACTCCGACGATCTAACAACCTAGTGATCTGATACCATCTTTATCACGATCCAAGCCCAGGACCTAGACGTAACCGGTGAATGGGGAACATGAAGGAACCCCAAAGAAGCCTCATAACATATCATCACACATCCTTGGTCACATAAGTAAAGATAGTTCATCATAAGAAACATAAACAAGGGGAAAATTAGGACTATGGGAGAGAGATTCATATTTGAATAGCTTGAATATCATAAGTGAGTCAAAGCTCAAGCATAATACATATCTTGTCCAACAACACCTCTAATATAGAACTTAGACGGGGCCAAGATAAGCAACCGGTCTTACCCTCATAGTCAAAGTATACCAAAAAGTAAAGATAGTCTTTGATACATAGCATAAGAACATAGATATTGCCCTCGGACATGGAGACTCACCAATTAGCTTGAATGGAAGCCACTAGCCACATGGAGGAGGATCATGACCAAATAGAGCTCCAGTTCCTACATGGTAACATCATGTAGACATAGAGTATGAATTAGTACGTTTGAATATACTAAGTATATAGGATACAATGCAACAAGAGATAGCAACATAATTGAAATGCATAAACATAGACAATGGATCACATAGTAACGATATGGCATGTATGAATGATGCTTGAAGTAAAATCATGCTTATATAAATCATAATATATAAGTATAAGGAGACCATCATCATAGACCAGGCTACTAGTGCTTAGAATATAAGTTTAGCACCTCCTTAGAGGGTGATCAAGGTATATACCCCTTAATCGGTAGATGAATACACACCCTTCATCAAGGTGGTCAAGGCATCAACCCCTCAACAATGTTTAATGGACTTCCCACCCTCAAATTAGGCAGTCAAGGTATCAACCCCATACTAGTTAATGGACATCACACCCTCCAATTAGGTGGTCAAGGTATCAACCACTTAGCAATGGTTGATGGACATCACATCCTCCACCAAGGTGGTCATCTTATAATAACATAGATAATTCTCATAAACATAACTCATATAAATATTCATTTCATCATCATAAAGTCATTCAACTCATAAGACATGCTTTGGACC
>JAABOM020000092.1:1541867-1567499 GCA_011800125.2 Solanum clarkiae
AATTATCTACTTGACCCAATTACATGAAATATAATATCCCATAATTACTCAAGGATACAATTGAAAAAGAAAGTTTTTGTAAAATTTTAAATCAACCACAAATTTAAGTGAGAAGTAATGAACCAAAAACTTAATAAAAAATAATCCCTGCATTACTGATCCCTGCGTTACTAACCCTTGCATTACTAATCCCTGCGTTATTGACATTTGTACCAAACGACCCCTAAGAGTCTAGGAAGCAAGCAGGTGGTGATCAATGTGCATGTTTCATAGACAAGGCAATTTGGTCATTTTGTACTTTTCACATTTTGATTTGTTAATTTTATTTTTCTTTGCTAAACTGTTTTATATTTAAAAATTATATAAAAAATATTAAATTACAATAGTTAACAACTTAACATATTTAAAATATCTATAGAAAAAAACTTGATTGACTTTCATTCTATGTTGCCACATAAATTGAGACAAAATGAGTAATATATATAGGGCTATTGTTGGCATAGAATTCAATGTCTAGTTTAAAAGAAGTGTGTTATTTAGCAGCAACAACAATAACATACCCAGTGGAATCATGGAGGCTGGGGAAGTTAAAATGTATGTAGACTTTACCATTACCTCATAGAGATAAAGAGACTTTTTGAAAGAGCGTGTTATTTAGCAATAATATTAAATTTACTATTATCTTCTTTTTTATATCTTAAAATATCATGTTACTCCGTCATTTTAATTTTTTGTGTAACATGAGATGAAGTTCAAATAAAAATAATAATAACCTTTAATATGACTAGAGAAAATTTTGTTCAAAATTCAAATGAATTCTTAGTTAAACTCACAACAATACAATTGCTTCAATCTGGGAAAATTTGCTGCCTTAATACTAGACAGATAGTGAATTCAATTATAACTTGTGGCACCATCTTGATCTAGTTATCTATAGAAAAAAATAGTAACAAGAAGGAAATTCTAGGAAAATGAATTGAAATAATATCTTTAGGACTCCGAGTTTTCGTCTTATGTTGCTTCTTGTAGTCATCAATAGACGGGCAGATCGACTGGAGGAGCTTCCAATGATTCCAATTCAGTAACTCCATTTTCCATGAGGAACGCCATCTCCAAACCCCATGTACTGTGAATGTAACGACCGGTAAAATTACTAAAATATCCTTGAGGAGGGACGTGCGCATAACGCGTCTTCCCATGCGCTGTCTGTAAATTCGAAATTAGATTTGCAATCAAAACGAAAAACTGAGAGGAAAAATAACCTCGTTCGAATTTTTGAGCAATCTGATAAAAAATAATTTTTTAATTCGAAAAACTGAAACAGTGTTGACGCGTGCCAGTACCACGACACACCCTTGGTACGGACCAACACTTATATTTTTAAAAAAAATTTTGATGGGAGGGGAAAAACTCATTCGAAAAATTTTTGGACAAAAATATACACAGGCACACCCAGTCCGTAGTGTAATTTTTTGTTATTCTTGTGAGGGATATTCTAGACTTTTTTCAACCTATAATAAATGTAAACCATGTTAAATTAAGTCATTTTTAATCAGAAAAAGCCTTTTAAACATATTTCTAAGCCCCAGACACATAAACTAGGTTAGAGTTCTTGAGGAGAAGAAGAGAAGAAGCAAGAGTTCTTGAGTCAAGGTTGAAACTTTCCCCAATTCCAGGTATGTAAGGCTATCCAAAGCGTTGGATTATGTTCATCCACGCGTCCCTTCATCTGCTTAAGTTAAAAATTCTAAGTCTTATTGCATATTCTCAATCCCGTGAGTTTTGAGTTACGAATTCTTGTACATGTCTGAATTATCATGAATATATCTTAGTTAAATTATGAGTTGCATCATTATTAGCATGACATATGATAGTTATTCAAATGCTTGATACCCTCTCCCTAAGTTTAGTATTTTCTCGCTCATTCACTAAATTGGAATTATGAATCTAACCTTCTAACCTAAGTAAGTTGAACTTGAGAAATATGTTTTCTTGTTTTATACATGCATGTAATGAATATCTATTATGTATTATGTGTTGAGGGCTATGCATGTGACTAAGGTTGAGGGAGTTGAGCTTCCTTCCTATCAGCTTAAAGATATGGTCAACGTTTGGTATAACTAGTGGGAAGACATTTGGGGTAAGAGTGTTGAACCTGCTGAGTGGGATGAGTTTGAGAGTGTTTTCCTCGACCACTTATCTCCCCAAGAGTTAAGGGAGGCAAAGATTGAAAAGTTCATAAACTTAAAGCAAGAGGGAATGATTATCAAGAAGTACAACCTCAAATTCATTAAGTTGTCCAGGTAGGCTCCAGAAATGGTGTAGGACATGAGGGTAAGGATGAGAAAGTTTGTGTCTGGGTTGGGTAAACATGTAAAGAGGGAGTGCAAGACAGCATTACTGATTCCAGGCATGGACATCTCCAAAATCATAGTTTATGCCCAACTAACTGAGGAGGATAAGAAAAAAGAAAAAGAAGAGCATCTGAGTAAGAAAGACAAGTCAATCGGGCATGAGCCTAGCCAGTACAAGTAGGATAAGGGAGACAAATCTTACTTTCAGAAGAAGCATTCGGGGTACGCCCCATCATCAACCAGTGCATCAACGCCAAACATTAGGTATGATTAGAAATCTCAAGGGCAGTAGAACTCTAAAACATAGAGTTCACAGGCCAGTGTGACCCTTGGCTCATGAGGGAAACCACCTTGTGAGAAGTGTGGTAGGATGCATTTGAGAGAGTGCAAGGACAGAGGAAACAGTTATTACAAGTGTGGCCAGACAGGTCACTTTCTAAGAGACTTTCCAATTTGGGACAACAGGGCACAATCTTCTACTACCATGCCACTACCCAGGAGTAACCAGAAGGGTACGCTACCAGGGATAAGCAGAGGAATGAATCGTCTTTATGCAATAGGTAACAGACAGAACCAAAAGGTTGAACCAGATGTCGTGATGGGTATGCTTCGAGTCTTTACCTTTGATTGTTATGCTTTGCTTGATCTAGTGGCAACAGTGTCCTTTGTGTCACCATATGTTGCTAGAAAATTTGAGATTTCTCCTGATTGTTTACTTGAGCCTTTCCCTAATTCCACTCCAATTGGTGAGTCTATCACAGCCAAGAGAGTTTATATAGATTGTGTGGTGTCTATCTACCATAGGGATACTCTTGTTGATCTAGTTGAGTTAGAGTTGATTGAATTTGATATAATTATTATTATGGACTGGCACTATGCTTTTTATGCCACTATTGACTGTAAAACCCAAACTGTCAAGTTTTCGTTTCCCAATGAGCCTGTTATAGAATGGAAGGGAGATTTTGTTGTACCTAAGGGCAAGTTTATTTCCTATCTTAGATCTAGAAAGTTAATCTCTAAGAGGTGCATCTACCACCTTGTGCAAGCCAAATCCGATGATGTTGAGTCTCTTACTCTTGAGTCAGTTCTAATTGTGAGTGAGTTCCCAAAAGTGTTTCCCAAGGATCTACCTGAAGTCCTTCCTGATAGGGAGATCAACTTCAGGATCATGTTCTTCCCGATACCCAGCTCATCTTAATTCCACCTTATAGGATGGCCCCTACTGACTTGAAAGAGTTGAAGAAGTAGTTGAGGGACTTGTTAGAGAAGAGTTTTATCAGGTCGAATATTTCTCCTTAGGGTGCTCCCGTTCTATTCGTGCGAAAGAAAGATGGGTCTCTCATAATGTGCATAGATTACAGACAACTGAACAAGGTCATGATTAGGAATAAACATCCTCTCCCAAGGATAGATGATTTGCTTTACCAACTTCAGGACGCCTCTTGTTTCTCAAAGATAGACCTCAGATTTGACTACCATCAGTTGAAAGTGAGGGAATGTGACATTCTAAAGACAGTCCTTAGGACTAGATATGATCACTTTGAGTTCTTGATCATGTCCTTTGGGGTGACGAATGCAACTGCAACTTTCATAGACTTGATGAATAGAGTGTTCAGACCATATCTGGATATGTTTGTATTTGTGCTCGTCAATGATATTTTGGTCTACCCAAAGGATGAGGTGGAGCATGCCAATCACCTCAAAGTTGTCCCAAACTTTTAAGGATCATGATTTGTATATGAAGTTCTTAAAATGTGAGTTCTGGCTCAAGTCAGTGACCTTCTTAGGTCATGTTGTCTCGGGTGATGGCATTCGAGTAGATGCCCAGAAGACTGAAGCAGTTAAGAACTGGCGAAGAGCAACCTCTCCAATTGACATAAGAAGTTTCTTGGGGTTGGCGGGCTAATACCGTAGGTTTGTCGACAAATTTTCTTCTCTATCCGCACCATTGATCAAATTCACTCAGAAAAGGTAAAGTTTCACTGGCCTGATGAATGTGAGAAGAGTTTCCAAGAGTTGAAGACTAGATTGAATACTACACCTGTTTTGACCTTACCTAATGGGACGGAGGACATTGTAATATATTGTGATGCGTCAAGAATGGGGTTCGGTTGTGTGTTGATGCAGCGAAGGGAGGTGATAGCCTATGCTTCTAGGGACTTAAGGTTCATGAGAGAAACTACCTATCCCATGATCTTGAGTTAGCGGCGGTGGTGTTTGCACTTAAAATCTAGCGCCACTACTTATATGGAGTGCATGTGGATATGTTTGCTGACCATAAGAGCTTGTAGTATGTCTTCAGTTAGAAGGAGATTAACTTACGGTAGAGGAGATGGTTGGAGTTGCTCAAGGATTATAACATGAGTATTTTTACCACCCAGATAAAGCTAAAATAGTTGCTGACACTCTTAGCAGGTTGTCAATAGGTAGCACGACCCATGTTAAGGAAGGGAAGAATGAGCTAGTGAAGGAAGTTCATAGATTGACCCGATTGGGAGTTCAACTCGAGGAGAACGATGAGAGATGAGTCAATGTCTAGAGTGGGTCTGCATCATTCCTAGTGGCAGAGGTAAAAGGGAAGCAAGATCATGATCCTGTCATACTCCAATTGAACGAGGCTGTCCATAAACAGAAAGTGATGGTTTTCTCCAAAGGGGGAGATAGGGTGTTTAAATACCAGAGTAGGTTATGTGTTCCTGTTGTTTATGGTGTAAGAGAGAGAATCATGGTCAAAACTCATAGATCTAGGTATTCCATTCATCCTGGCTCTACCAAGATGTAACATGACTTGAGAAAGGTCTATTGATGGAGTGGGATGAAGATAGATATCGCTGAGTTTGTTTCTAAGTGCCGAAACTGTCAGTAAGTCAAAGTTGAGCATCAACGGCCATGTGGATTGGCACAAAACTATGAGATTCCTGAGTGGAAGTGGGAGATTATCAACGTGGACTTCATTACTGGTCTCCCGAGGTCCAGATATCAACATGATTTGATATGGGTGATCATGGATACGATGACCAACTTGGCTCACTTCTTAGCAGTTAAGACAACTAACACCGCAGAGGAGTATGCCAAGTTGTACATCCAAGAGATTGTGAGGCTGCATGGAGTTCCCTAGTCTATTATCTCGAACATAGGAGCTCAATTCACCTCCTAGTTTTGGAGATATTTCCAGAAGGGATTGGTTAAGAAGGTAAATTTGAGTACAGTCTTTTATCCATAGACAGATGGCCAGGCAGAGTGCAGCATTCAGACGTTAGAAGATATATTAAGAGCTTGTGTCCTTGACTTCAAGGGGAATTGGAATGGCTATTTTCCATTGGTTAAATTCTCGTATAACAATAGTTATCATGCAAGCATTTAGATGGCCCTCTATGAGGCCTTGTATGAGAGGAGATGTAGATCACCAATTGGGTGGTTCGAGATGGGAGAAGCTAAGTTGATTGGACCTGATCTCATCAACCAATCAATGGAGAAGGTTAAGGTCATTAAAGAGAGGTTGAAAACTACACAGAGCTGCCAAATGTCTTACACCGACATGAGGAGGACAGACTTAGAATTTGAGGTAAATGACTGGGTGTACTTGAAGGTATCACCTATGAAGGGTGTCATGAGGTTTGGGAGAAAGGGGAAATTGAGTCCTCGTTGTATTGTCCCTTGCCAGATTGTGAGGAGAATTGAGAATGTTGTGTATGAGTTAGAGTTGCCTTCTGAGCTAGATGCAATCCATCCTGTATTCCACATCTTGATGTTAAAGAAGTACTTGGGAGATCCTGCTTTGGTCATTCCCATTGAGAACATTGGAGTAAATGATAGTTTGTCCTATGAAGAGATTCTATCCCAACTCCTTAATCATCAGGTTTGCAAATTGAGAACCAAAGAAATCACCTCAATCAAAGTCCTATGGAGAAATCAATTTGTTGGGGAAGCCACGGGGAAGCTGAGAAAGATATGAGAGCTAAATAACCACATCTATTTGTGCCCACTAAAGAGAATATTGAAGGTAACATTCCTATCTTTGACTTAATCAATGCTTTTATTCTTTAGTTGATGCATCTATCCTTGAGTCTGAGTAGAGTTTATCAAGGTCAACGAGGAGTCAATAGAGTTTGAATTGTCGAGTGAATGATGAGATGATTCGTGGGTCTATTCGTGTATTTCACCCACCTCTACTCATCATTCGAGGACGAATGACCCCAAAAGGGAGATGATGTAACGCGCAATAAAATTATCAAAATACCTTTAGAGGAGGGACGTGCTCATAATGCATCTTCCCATGCTCTGTTTGAAAATCTGAGATCAAATTTGCAATCAGCATAAATCATTGAGTGGGAAAATGATCTCGTTCGAAATTTTTTGATCCGAAAAACTGAAACAGTGTTGATACAGCGCGGACCAACACTTATACTTTTTTAAAATTTTTTTTATTTGATGGGAGGGGAAAAATTCTTTTGGAGAATTTTTGGACAAAAATATACACAGGAGCACCTAGTTCGCAATACAGAATGGATATTCCATATTGTAATTATGTTTTGTGAGAGATATTCTAAACTTTTTCCAACTTCTCATAAACATAAACCATGTTAAATTAAGTCATTTTTAATCAGAATAAAGCCTTTTAAACATATTTCTAAGCCCCCAAATACATAAACTAGGTTAGAGTCTTGAGGAGATGAAGAGAAGAAGCAAGAGTTCTTGAGTCAAGGTTGAAGCTTTCCCCGATTCCAGGTATGTAAGGCTATCCAAAGCGTTGGATTATGTTCATCCATGCGCTCTTTCATCTACTTAAGTTAAAAATTCTAAGTCTTATTGCATATTCTCAATCCCGTTAGTTTTGAGTTCTGAATTCTTGCACATGTCTAAGTTATCATAAATATATCTTAGTTAAATTATGAGTTGTATCATTATTAGCATGACATATTATTGTTATTCGAATAATTGATACCCTATCCCTAAGTTTAGTATTTCTTATTCATTCACTAAATTGGAATCATGAATCTAACCTTCTAACCCAAGTAAGTTGAACCTGAGAAGTATGTTTTCTTGTTTCATATATGCATGTAATGAATATCTATTGTGTCTTACGTGTTGCGAATGGATGATATGATGTCACTTGACTGTAATTCGTAAGAGTCTTGTATAATATGAACTGAGTCTTAAATTGCATTGTTTGAGTTACCATTTTGAGTTATGGAGTTAAATTGAGAAAGTTGTTGTTGAGTTAATTGAGATGATTTTGAGTTTATGAGCATATTTTAGTCTTGGAAGGAGTATTGAGCATCAAGTTGGGTGAGAAGGGTCACCCCAAAACTACGTTGCCAGCGTAGGATGGTCGCACAGGATAATTCTGGTGACCCATGTTCCCAATTCGAGAACACTCTCTTAGGATCCGAGAGTTAGAGGTTGACGTCTATTCCTTGGCAAGTTTAGGATGGACGTGGCACCAACATCTTTTCGTTGTATATCACCAAACTAATGATGGGGTAGAGAAACTTCCAAGAAAACACTTGAGTTGAACATATCATGAGTTTTTTGAACTGAGTTACACTAAATACTAAGTTTATTTCAAAAAGCATGATTTTTAAACTTTAAACTTGCATCATGTTACTTGAGTTGAGTTGTGAGATGAGGAGTTGAGTCTTGAGTCGAGTTGGTTGGTTGAGGCTGAGCCTATCTGTTACTTGAGCCATTTTACATACCATACTTTCTACGTACTGATACCACTCGGCGCTGCATCATGAAATGATGTAGATACAATAGATAGAGGACTTCAGCAGGCGCACTATTGAGGTTCAGAGTTCCCGAGCTCTAGAGATTGGTGAGCCCTCCTTGCTATTTGGAGGAACCCTTTTTTTATCTTATCAGTTACTTTATTTTCATTTGAGTTGGGTAGTCATGGCTTGTCATGGTACCATTTAGATATTTAAAGCAGACGCTTTATAGACTTTGAGTAGAGCATTGTTGAGTATTTCATTTTCTAAACTAGATCTACTTTGTTGAGACTATTTTAAGATATCTTTATCTTTCCCTTAATGCTTTTACATGAGTATTCTTCTGCTGTTAAGTAAGATGTGATGATGAGGCTAAGTGATTCACTCGGGGACTAGCAATAATGTTTGAATGCCGGTCACGCCTAGGATACCCTCTCAGGGCATGATTGTGAACATCCAAGTGACAGTGCATTAGCCACACTCCTGTTTTTAAGTTATGTGGTTAAGTTTCTATCATTCAAATGTGTCATTGTATGGAATCCAGTTTATTATTTATCTTACCTAGATTGTCCGCAACAAATCTGATGAATGTCCATCCGTTGACAGGTACACTCGCTGTGTTTCTGAGAGGTGGATTAACAAGGTTGAATTTAGATGTATTTATTTTCGGATTAAAGTTACCGAATCCCCCTGCAATGATGTAGAAGTCATATCCTTGGAGATGAATAGGGTGGTTCTCAGATGTGAAAATACTAGTCCCCTGTAGCACAAGTTGCACTCTTACCCCATATTTCAGCTTGTATAGCATAGTTCCTCGAATAGGTTGCCATAAAGATCGGCTTACGTCACCTGTGTAGTCAAATTTTACAGGTGGCACAGTTGGAAAATCAGTAGAGAAAACAGCAGGTATGCCTTGATTTAGCATATATACAAATCGATATTACTAAACTTTAAAATCGAACTGAATCGACCGATATGCAACCTTAAATCAAACTAAATTAATGTTTGATTTATGTTGTATATTTTAGGATTTGCTAGGGCTTTTTAATATTTATAGGTAAATTTTTTTCACTATTTTTGACAAAATCTAACAAATATAAATTGTTAAACATTTACAGAAGACTGAAAAATAGTAACTTTTGATAAATTTAAAGGATCAAAAATTTTAAACCTAAATCAAAATAAACTAAAATTGTTTCGTGCATTTGCTAAAATTGTATTTGGCAAAACACTTTATAGTCGACTGCTTTGGATATATCACTGGGTGGTATTTATTTGTTACTAGTTCACACTTAAAAACAATTATTTCCAAACATGCATATGTTCCCTTTTTGTTTCCTTTAGATAAAATAAAATTGAAAAACTTATATAAATCACATAAATCTGTAATTCGTTCCATTACACATTTTAGTTAAAATTATTGCAATCCACTCCATACTTACATAATTTAAAAAATTCGCAGCAATTTACTAGTCTCAAATCCAATTCAACCCCTTTTTTTAAAACTAAACTATTTTATTAATTATCGAAACTTGACAGTACAAAATAAGTAGCTCACACAACATGCTTGATTCCTAGATCTGTAACTCTATCACTACCGCTCTACAACTCAGACTTTATAGGGAAAAATTTTTCAGTACATTCCTTATAGTAGGCTACGCTCTAAAAAACATAACGTAGGCTATCTCTTTGGCCATTTGGTCTACTGTGTTGTTCTTCTTCTCAAAGATTTTCCTCTTATGTTCCGTCCATATCGCATACACACACTTCGTCATAACAATCTTAAACACATGTGTTGCCACTACCCTTCCTTTTTCATGATGGATACCCCATTGCATAAATTGCTCCTAGTTTGACGAGTAGAAACTGTCTTTGGATCCATATAAGCATTCTGTTCCATAAGTTGATTGAAAACTGACATTGAGCATGCAAATGCTCCGCAGTTTCATTTGCTTCTTGGCATAGCATACAGGTTTGAGGCACTTCCAGACCCTATTTTCCCAGCCTATCTACGATTGATAATCTCTGGTAAAGCATAAGGCACATAATAAAGTAAGCTTTCGACCTTGCTGCATCTTTAAACATGAGACATTTCCAGCTTATCCTTGTTTGTTGCCCTAGCAGGTGTAAGTAGATTTTCCTAATCAGACTGTCTCTCTTGCTTCTGGTATGTTACATTTGATCAATTGACAACTTAGAACCTATTATCTTCTTTACCATCCAACTAGCTTGAGCTGGTGTATTACATGAGTTTTGATTTTTTTATGTGGAAATTATGAATCCACAACTTATCTTCTTTGTGAGCCAAATCCTGTCCTATTTTGGCTACTCTAGCCTTGTTCCATGCTTACATATTAATTAGTCTCATTCCACCAGTAGATTTAGGCCCACATACTTTCTCCCAAGTGATAATGGCCTTTTTAGTAATGTGACCCTCTCTCGACGACAGGTAATTTCTGCAAAGTCCTTTAAGTACCTTGATAAGTTCTGCTGGAATGATAAACAATTGTGCGGAATATGAGTGGACCCCAAATAGGATAGTTTGGACCAACTGTGTCCTACCTGTATAAGATAATTTCTTAGCTGTCCATGATCTAATCTTGGCCATGATCCTTTCAAAAAGGAGATATCATTGAGCTATAGAGAGTTTCATAGTAGATAATGGGATCCCAAGCTGTTTAAAAGGAAGCTCCCCAACTTAGTATCCCAATTACTGAATAATTTGTTGTCTAACCATTGGATCCACTCCTCCAAAATAAATGGAGCTTTTTTGAAGATTTGCTTGAAGTCCTGAAGCTTGAAAAAATTGAGTGAAGCAGTTTTGGATGGATTTTATGGACTCCAGGTCTCCTCTAGAAAACAGTAGCAGGTCATCAGCATAACTTAGATGAGTAATGCCAAATTTAGAATATTTTGGGTAAAATCTGAAAGTCTTGTTGGTTGTGAGTCCATCAAGAGATTTGTTGAGGTATTCCATTGCTATGACAAATAGAAAGAGAGACATTGGGTCACCCTGTCTAAGCCTTTTAGAAGTTGCAAAAGCCTGAGTAATGGTTCCATTCACCACAACTAAGTAACTTACTGTTTTTACACCGGTCATTACCCATTGAGTGAACATATCAGGAAATCCTATCTCTTTCATCACCTATTCTAAACAGCACCATTCCACAAAGTCATAGGCTTTTTGAAGATTTATTTTCAACATACATCTACATGACACATTTCTCCTAACATAAGTTTTAAGTAATTCGTGAGCCAGAATTATGTTATCTGAAATTTTTCTCCCTGGGATGAACCCTGCTTGACTCTCACTTATGATTGCGTGAATGACATCATATACTTTTTGCAAGCACTTTAGAAATAATTTTGTACAGAACAGTGCAACAGGTAATAGGTCTGTATTTCTTCACAGTGTTTAGACTCAGAACTTTTGGTATCAAAGTTACTAATATGCAACTCACTGGTTTATACAACTTTCCAAAGGAGAAATTTTTTTTGAATTGCAGCTATAATATCTTTCACGATAATCTTCCAGGTATGTTTAAAAAATAAAGCATTATAACCATCAATGCCTGGTACCTTATCATTTCTAATGGACTTCAATCATTCAACAATCTCTTCCTCAGTTATGACAGCACATAAATCAATCCTTTGTTGTTTTGTCAGTGTTGGAACCCTTCTCATTACTTGAGTATCTATGGCTGGTAATGTTTTTACAGATGTTCCCATAACAAATTCAGAGAGGGAGATAAACTTTGCACACAACAAATTTATGGCTTCGAATTATATATATATATTAGTTTTAATGGCTTCAACAAATGGACTAGTTATGGAAGATGGAGGTGCACTGGTACAAGGAAATCTTAGCAATCATGGTTCTTTCAGGTATAGTTGAGTCAAATTTCCACAATTTGGAGGTGATGACATGTATGGTTGGATTTACAGGCGTGGAAATTTTTTTGATTACGAGGAAACTGTGGAGGACTCTAAGGTCAAGATTCAACAATTAATTTGGAGGGTAGAGCACTACATTGGCACCAGGCTATGGTTAATACTCGAGTAGAAAGAGTTTACTAAATTTATAATTATGTAAGGGTACTAAATCATAGGTTTGGTCATACTTTATAAGATGATCTCATATTAGAGTTAATATAATTAAGATAAACAGGTAGTGTACAAGAATTCTTAGATAGGTTCGATAAGTAGTTGAATTGGGTGGAATCATCAGAAAAATGCTCTATTAATTTTTTTTGAAGGGATTGAAACATGAATTGAGGTTTAGGTACGAATGTTATGTCCTCCACTCCGATGAAGGTGTATAACTTAGCCAAATTAGTTGAACGATCATTATTGTTACAAAAGGGACAAGTGCAAATTGGGCATCAGTATAGCTTTTTTACCTACTCCAAGTTATTGGTATCAATGGTCAATAAATGGTTCTCAAGGTATGAGCCCTAACACCAGAAACTCAAACTTCAGTAGTAACTCCAACTTAGGAGGATCTAGAAGACTAACTAGGGTAGAAATAGATGAAAAAAGGGCAAAGAGATTGTGTTTCTTGTGTGATAAGAAATTTGTTTTAGGCCATAATTGTAGGAAAGGGAATCAATTGTTTATCCTTGAATCTGAGGAGGGAATAGAAGAAGAAGAGTTGGAAAACAATATAGAAGAGAATCTAATGTTAGAGGAGGAAAGAAATGAAGATGCATCTATGAATCCTCAAATCTTAATTCATGCCATAGAAGGAACTATGGATTACAGTACTATGTGGGTGAAAGCATTTGTAAAGGGTAAAATGGTGCACATGTTGATTGATTCAAAAGAAAATCATAATTTCATTGACTTAAAGATTGCCAAGAGATTAGGATGTTAGTTAGAGCCTATTTCATCATTTGTAGTCTCTGTAGCTAATAGTAACAAGGTGCATAGGTCCTTGAGCAAGGGGTAAAGTGGAAGATGCAACGGGCGGAGTTTGTGTCTAATATGATAGTGGTATCCATAGGTGGAGTTGATGAAGTACTTGGAATCCAATGGCTTGTGACACTTTATAATGATGTTCCGTGGTTTAAGCAACTGAATGTAGTTCATGGTAATGGGAAGAAGATAGTACTGAGAGGGATTCCACCTAGTGATCTGAAGGTAATTACTGGTTAGAAGATGCAGAACATACTTCGCAAACCTGCTCAACTGAGTAGTCCACCTAGTGATCTGAACGTAATTAGTCGTAAGAAGATGCAGAACATACTTAGCAGATCTGCTCAACTGAGTATGATGACTATCACGTTCATGCAACAATCAGGTAACTTGAACTTGAGCTGCACAAAGTTGATGTTGGTTCAAAATGATGAGGGTCTACCACCTAAATTACAACTGCTACTTGAAAACTACAATCCAATCTTTGTTGTACCAGGTACTTTACCTTACCTCTATGTAGAGATCATGACTATAGAATCATTCTTAAGGAAGGTATATCACATGTAAAAATGCAAAGACCTTACAAATATCCTTCTTCTCAAAAAAATAAAATTGAAAAAATAGTTCAAGAACTACTGCACATTGGGGTTATTAGATCTAGTTTAAGTCCTTATTCTTCGTTTATTATTATGGTTAAGAAGAAAGATGACTTTTGAAGGATATGCATTGATTATTGAAAACTAGACAAAGCTACAGCCAAAGCCAAGTTTCCCATATCTATTATAAAGGAGTTGCTGGATGAGTTAAGTGATGCTAATTTTTTTGCTAAATTGTATTTAAGATCTAGATATCACCAAATCAGAATATGCCATGAGGATATTAAAAAAAACTATTTTTAGATCTCATCATGGTCACTATGAGTTTGTAATGATGTCATTTTGTCTTATAAATGCCCCATTCATATTTCAAAGTCTTATTAGTCACATTTTACAAGCTTATTTGAGAAAATTCATCCTAATATTTTTTTAAATGATATCCTTACATATAGTTTCTTTTGGTCTAGCAACCTAGTCCATTTAGAAACTGCCTTTCAGACACTTCAATTACATAGCTTATTTGACAAATTGAGTAAATGTTCCTTTGGAGAAACTAGTCGAGTATTTGGGGCACATTATTAGGGAAGGAGTCATCTCTACTGATCCTAAGAAGTTAGAGGTCATGGCTCTTTAGGCTTGTCCTGAAAACTTGAAAGAGTTACGAGGATTCTTGTGTTTACTGGATATTATAAAAAATTGATCCAAGGTTATGAAGTGATAGCTAAGCCTTTGTATGCCTTGTTGAAGAAGGTTACATACACTGGAATGAGGCAGCTAAGCAAGCTTTCCTTACCCTTAAGAAGGTCATAACTATTCCACCAATCTTCACTCTACCTAATGCTAAGGATGAGTTTATTATAGAAACTGGTGCTTGTGATGATGGTAAGGTGTTGTTTTAATGCAAGTTAGCCACTCACTTGCGTTTTATGGCAATGCCTTAGAATCACACCATGCTAAACTATCAATGTATGAGAAAGACATGTTGGCAATAATGGTTGTTGTCCAAAATGGAGGCATTACCTTGTTGGTCGACACTTTACTATCAGGACAGATCATCAAAGCCTCAAGTATTTATTAGAGTAAAATATCTTTACTCCCATCTAACAGAACTGGACAGCTAAGTAGAGTTGTCAATATGAGCTAGTCTTGTTGGGCCGACTTGGCCTAACCCATGATTTAGCAGGGTGGGGCTACGATTTTTGGAGCCCATTTAAAAATGGTTTGTTTTAGGAAGGCCTGAATAAACCTGCTGATTTATATGGCTTTTGTAATATGGTTTGGACAGACCCGTAGGCCAAATTAAAAATAATTAAAAAAAATTAAATAGACTATTAAAAATAATAAGAGCCTCGATTTTGAAAGCTATTGAGATAGAGGCAGATGGAAGGACCGGAACTGGCTTAGATGTCCGAACAAACTCAAAGTTCATTTAAAAGTTTTAAATATTAAAACTTAGATACAAATTATATTTTTATAATATGTCCTCCCTCCGTCCATCTTTACTTGTCCCTTATTGACTTGATTTAGGAATTAAAAAATAATAAATAATAGAGTTAATTTTACTAAATCACCCTTTGAATATAATAAATACAATATCTTGAAAAATGTAACAAGAAAGTAACTAAAATTAATGATAAGGATAAACGAGAAACTTAGTGTGAAATTATCTTTGGATTTCATAAAGTAGACAAGTATTGTTGGACATCTCAACATAGTATAGTGGACAAGTAAAGATGGACGGAAGGAATAATAGTAATACTAATACTATGTAATATTTTCATATTGCTATTTATTTTAATATTTTTAAGTTATAATTTAAAAAATTATAAAAAAAAATATATGAATAAAAATGTGAGTTGTCTTGACAAGGCCCGCGGTCCATGTACTAATAGGCTGGAATAACTGCTTTCTAGCCCATAGAAAAAAGGGTCAGCCCGGCCTGACCTATCAAATTTCAAAGCCTGTAAAGACTAGCCTGGATGGGGTGGGTCGGCCCGTATTGACAGCTCTACAACTAAGCAACTGGGTATGATTTTACAATTGTGCATTGTTACAGAATATATGCATATCTTTTTCTTGATGTTGTACAGAGATATAGATAGACATCAGATCTTTAGAATTTTCTATTTATTTTTTTCCTTATATAGATAGATATCAGATCTTTAGGATTTTCGATTTATTTTTTTCCTTAGTTAGCTTCTAATGTTATTATATTTATAAATGTGTAACTATTGAATAATATACAAGTTATTCTCTCCATGTCTTATCAATAACATGGTATCAGAGCTGTCTTCCTAATTATGGTATCAGAGCTTTCTTCCTGATTTTTTTTTTTTTTTTTTATCATGGTGGTCTTTTTGATCATTAGGCCACATTTTGAAGATTAAACATCAAGACCCAGATTCTACGTTCTTTCTTTTGGTGATATTTTAGTTCAAATTCCCTTTTTTTCTATTTGATCTATTTTGAACTGTAATACTTTGATCTCTATTTCTGCTGCTTCAAATCTCCTCTCTGAAGTTCAATTAGTTTTCTATATTGAACCTTTAGCTATTCATATTTTAGTTCCTTGTTACTCTGTGAACTGCTAGGTGAACATTATTTTGAGATGTTTGATTTTCTCTACCTTGCTCTCTTTGGTGAGTCAAAACAATCTCACTTGTTGGAGTGGACAGAATTGTTGGGAAATATTTTATTGTAGAGCTGGGAAAATGATTTTGGTTTCGGCAGAAGAATTTGCTAAAGATTCTCATAAGAAACCAGTGAAGGAACCCATTATTGTTAATGCTTTTGCGGAGTCAAATAAGAATGTCTTATAACATGTTCAAACAAATGAGTGATTGATTTAGGTGCAACAAAGCATATGACAGGTAACCCTAATATGTTTTCTAGCTTTCATTCACACAAAGTGCCTCTCATGCTACTGTAATTGATGGATCAACTTGTAACATTATTGGATCTGGAACTATGAAACCAATATCCTATATTACCCTGCTATCTAGATTGAGTTTACTAAAGTTCGCCTTTAATTTGATTTCTATTAGTAAAGTTACTAGAGGTCTTAATTGTTACATTTCGTTCTTTCCCGACTATTATTTGTTTCGTGATCTTAAGATGAATCAGGCTATTGGTAAAGGACATTTATCTGTCAATCTCTCTTATATCCTTGATGAATGGGAGCCTTGATTTATTGCCTGCTCTAATGTTGTGTCTAGAGGTGGCCCCTGTGGCTGACAAGAGAGGGAAGTGAGACTGCGATAGTTTGGATATGTGTAGAGAAGAAGTATCGGTGTTCCTGTTAGGAGGTGGGGGAAGTTGGATTTAGGAATTACACGGAGGAGTAGAGGTAGGCCAAAGAAGTATTATGGGGAGGTGATCAGACAAGATATGACGAAACATGATCTCATCGAGGAAATGACCTTAAATAGAAAGGAGTGGAGGTCGCGAATTAGAGTAGCCAACTAATAGGTTAGTAGGGTTAGGTTGATGTCTGGCCTTGAAATATATTAGGGTAGTAGGATTAGTCCTATCTTTATATTCTGTGTTAGCATTATCCGTCTTATATATGTTAATTTTATCGTGTTCACACATTATCATGTGTTTTTTGTTATTAGTCATTCTTTCTATTTCCTTTTCTTTTCTTTTTCGTTTTTCCATATCTAGTTTATTCTACTTATGAGTTTTTTAGACGAGGGTCCCAGAAAACGACCTCTCTAGCTTTGTGAGATAGTGGTAAGATTTGCATACATTCTACCCTCCCCAAACCCCACTTGTTGAATTCCACTGGTATATTGTTATTATTGTTGTCGTTGTTGTTGTCCCATAAGCCCCTTATAGAACTGGACAAATTCATTTTGTATTTCTTTGGATTCATACAACAGATGACCATCAAATGAAGTTATGCTCCTGATTTGTTTCCTTTGAGTTCTTTCTTTGATGACAATATTGAAAGACTTATTGTTTGCATCACTTAGCCTGATCCATTTTGCTCTCAATTTTCTGCTTTAATGCACTCTTCTCTATCATGGACCATTTTTCTTGCTTTATCAAAACCTTCTTTTCTTGGTCTATAAATTCATTAGTTACTTGAATACTCATGAGTTATTGGATTCTATTAAGATCACCTCTAGTTTTTTCAATCTACTGACTTATATATTTAAACTCAGTGTTATTTAGCTTCCTTAAGTCGACTTGTAGTGCCTTTAGCTTTTATCAAACCTTCTTCATGTGACTATGCTTATAGATTTTCTTCTACTGACCCTCTATTATTTTCATAAAATTTTCATGTTCAATCCAAACATTGAAGAACTTAAAGCGCACCTTGCCACACCTCCGAGGCTCTTATAGTGCAATATATCAACATAGGGCAGCGATCAGACATACTAGAAATTTGATATTCTGTAGCTATATGCCCCTATTTAACCATCCATTCATAATTACCAAAAGCTCTATCGATTCTATCTTGTCCATGCTGCTTATTAGTCCGTGGATAGTATTGTCCTTTCCAAGGTAATCAGTAATCCCCATATTTTGAATGTATTCCTCAAAGTCCTTAATTTCATTTAATGTAACTGCAGCTCCATCCATCATAGAGATAGAATGACATTAAAGTCACTTATTATAAGCTAATGTTGACCAATCCCTTGGGCTAGTGACACCAAGTCATGCCAAAGGCTCCTTCTCTGATCAATTGTTTTGAATCCATATATGATAGTCAATACCATCTGGTGATCTTTAGCTCTATCTCTGATCAAACAATGTAGCAGTTGTGGAGTGCTTTTTATTTTGTAGACCTCATACTCATTCTTTTCCCACATCAACCATATCATACATTAGAGGTTGCATCATAATTAGTTATTATTCCCCATCCAACTATTATTTCCTTGACTATACTTTGCATACTACGCTCCTTTACTCTTGAAATAAGTCCCGCAAGATTTATTTTCTTATTGTATGGATAACTCTTAAGTTCCTTTTGCTTATACATCTTATTTACACCTCCAAGTTCAAAAATGGCCACTTCATCAACAAGTTTTTGGAGCTCCACCTCTACCAGCAAATAGTGAATTAGCTAGCTTGCCATTCATTAAACTCGCAAATGCATTCTTAATTAGGATGGTTGCCAGTATTGGGAAGTTTTTCATACTAAACTCTGTACTAGTCCACCATGTGTTTGATCAAACATCACATTGCCTTGTCTCTTCTGGAATTTGTTTATCTATTTTGACCTCTTTCTGTTGTTGATCAATGGTCTCAATCATTGTACTCAACCTAGGGCTTGTCGTAATCTGATCACTTTTAACTTGTTCTAGTAGTTCGATCAGCCCTTTATATTACCAATCCGAAGTCACTTTCTTCCTTGGTTTTCTTCTCTTTGGAGGCTCTTCCTTGTTAATCATGTTGTGCTGACATTGGTGGCCAATTGTTTGACACTTATTACAATACTTTGGTTTCCGCTCTAACATTACTGGTTGCAAAAATGTTTTCCCACTAGAATCCATGATTGTTATTTTCTGAGGGATTTTCTCAGTAACATTCACTTTAATAAGCATCCTAGCATATGATATTCTCGTTTGCTAAGTTGTACATTGTCCACAACTAAAGGGACTCCCACAGCATTTGTTATTATATAAGAGATCTCATGCTCCAACAGTTAAGAGGTATTTTAGGAAAGGTCACCCATAATGAGATTTCTGTTTAGAATTCGCTCCCAGAATCAAAATCAGGGCTCCATTGCTTTAAGATGATCGACCTATTGTTTATGTGTAAGGTTCAGCATATAATATCTCCTTCATATCAGCAAAGTGAATTGATTTTAACTATGTAATATCCTTCTTTATAGAGATATTCTGGCTTAGTAACTGTTGTCCAATTCAGAGTAATATATATCTCATGGCATTATACCTGGGGCAATCCCAATAACATATGCTATAAGAGCGCACTTCCATTTCTCCTCTTCACAATAGACTTCTTCCTCCTCTAACAGAACCGTAGCTTGCCCTCTAGTAATTAGGGGAGGAATATAGGTTAAATTCATACCATTAGAAGCAGTGCGGTTGTTTCTAAACATATTTGTCTATGGCTCTTTATGTTCTTCATCATTCATCGTCTCTTTCCCTTTATTACTTGGACCTCCAACCTTGATATTCTTATTAGCTGGTTGAGCAGTATCTTCTATAATCTGAGTTGGATGTGATATCACTTGGAGATCTATAGGTATTGGTGGTGTCTCACTCAGACTTAACCTCCTCACAACCTCAGATCTCACTGAAGTTTCTGAGCCAGCAACTTCTGTGTCTTGTATAACCCTATCTTGCAATTCCATTTGAGTTTCCTCTGTTGCAGCTAATACTCGAGCTCCCACTGAGCTTCCTATTATCAAATAATGGAATTTTCCAGCCACGGCCTCGTCCATGCCCTCTTCCTCTTCCTCTCTCCATAGCTGTCCCCTTCACAGTGCACGTTAACTATCGTGCACCAAGAGCATTTTTGAGAGTGTGAGAATTTTTTTTTTTTTTTATAATTTTGAAAAAAAATTCTTAAAAATGAGAAAAAATCCAATTTAGAATTCATTTCTAATATAATTCTGTTGCTAAATATTCAGTTCTCAATTTGAAATTAATGATATGAAATTATTTTTCTTAGAGACTACTTTACTCTTAATGTGAAATTTATCGTGTAAATTTAAATTTAATTGGGCTTCAGGTATGGAATACTATACTTTGAAGCTTACGGTCGTGTACTAAAATGCTCTTTTTTTAAGACTTACGAGACAATTAGTCCATTCTTAAAGATAAAGGGATTATTTTGTTCCTTAATTTGGAATCTTCCATTAATTGAAGTTCAGAACTTGAGCTCCCTCAACCCTGTAAAAATGGTGGAACTGGCGAGGGCAAATCTGATATGCATCTGAAGTTATGGGCGCTTTGGAATCCATGGGAACATTGCAAGGAGGCCATGAAAATACTCAACGGGTACACCTTCCTTATCTCTATAATTACATTCCTTCTCCTCGTCTTATGATGATTTATTTGCCTTATTGTTGTAGTATAGCTCGCATTACCAGTATAATAGTCAATGAATCAAATATTACATGTAGGATGGTTTTTCTTCAAATAAATTAATTAAAATTGAGCATTTTGTTCAACAACCTGAAAGATAAGAGTTTGGAAAAAGAAATAACGGAAGTGAAGAGGCTATGACAAGATATTTTATAAAGCATGATAAAGCAACTTGAAGAAAAGGGAAAAGAACTACCATAAAACATACTCAACAGTTTATTCATCTTCAGAAAAATAAGCTTACAGAACAAATTTTAAGGAATTGGACTAGCGTGCAGACTAACTTAATCTGTCTTGGAGGATAGCAATCAACTGTCATCAACACAAAGGGACATGAGTAAATGCTGCTAAGTTGAGTAAATTGACCATTTGATAGTGTAAAGGGCATCCTAACTATACAGGATATAGGAATCCTCCTAACATAGAATGCCGGGTTCTTTCTTTCACAATCAACACCATTTTCAACACGTTGAAACTTTCTATCGCGTCGAGCCCTAAGCTTATGGTTGCTCCTTTAAGTTAGGGTTCAATTGAATGAATCTGTCAAGTCAAGGAAAATATTTATAGCATCAAGGATGGTGCATCGCCTGTTTATCGTACTCTCTTGGGAGCCAAAACGAACACACCTGGTACCTACTGTACTGGACCTTTGACCAGGCATTCTACCTTTGTTGAATCGGAACCAACACCATTGCCTTGTGCTTGAACAGTTGAGCAGGCGGCTTTACGGCTATAAAACATATCCATGTTTTAAAGGTGAATCAAATAATTTCTGATTTTCTTCTGTCAGAGATCATTATGGCTCTGTCTACTGTCATGACGCCTCTAAGTTGTGATATTGAATCAGTGAAATTGTTGAACATCTGCATTTGAGAAGAGAGTGACTCAGGTTGGCAAGCCTACCTGTCATTGGTTACTTTCTTGGAACACATGCTATACAATGAAGCCAAAGTGCTCTATTCCCTTTCTAATCTCCTTCAGTTCCCTTAGAATCCTCTAACGAATCAAATTTTATCCATTGACTCAGTTAACTGGTAGCTTGGAGTCATTCTCAGCTACAATGTACTGAAAGTTATTCTCTAAGCACTTGTTAATGCCAAACCCTAGAGCATCTTCCTCTGCACAATTACTAGTACCTTGTCCAAGGAGAAGCACATATGCATTAATTCTTCTTCCTATGTCCACAAGAACCATTCCTAAACTACCATCTGAATCTATCTGAATAAACAAGGGTTTTGATCATGTGTATGATTGAGTTGCATATACAATTATGTTGCTTCACAATAGTTGCTAGGAGTTGAATGGTTTTGCTTGACAAATAATCATGTTAACATTGTTTTCCTTGTCAAAATAGATTTTTTTTGAGGTGCTGACACTTTAGTTCCAATGTTCTGATCTTGATAAAATAAAGTGTATGCATGCTGTCTATGGGTTTGATGATATTCCTCTTTTACATTTGTTGTCAAGTGAATGAGAAATTCAACTTCAAGGCATGCCATATATACTTTTTTTTTTTTTCAAAAATAAATATCTTCTTCCACCTTTGATTCTTCTGAGTAAAACATACTTTGAGCACTTGATGTTCTCTATAATTCCAATTTAATGATCTGGAAGCCTTGATGTGCACTCATCTTTGTCAATCACTAGCTTTTCACTAGTGATTTAAATATGTAATTCAATTTCCTGTTGCTTTTCTCCTTTTCTCCCTATCTATTGGTGAATTCTCCTATAATTTACAATACGATGTGCTGTGGAAATACATCGCAGAGATACATATGAAAGTCCGTATTAAATTTTGTTTAAAGGTTACACTTTTCCTAACACCTGTTTTTATTGTTAATTTTTCTGATTAGAGCACACTCCTTCTGGAACAACTAAACACTTAGCTTTCAAATATTTAATGGTATCTCCTTTGCTAAGGGTCTCATTTACATTTTTAAGTTTAACCCTTTTTTGCATTGTTGGTGACAAAACATCATTTCTTGTAGGCATTTATTTGACAAGCCACGTTTAAATCCTATCACTGAGGACCCAGCAAATGAAAAAATCCGTTTCATGATTTTCTCAGAAAAAGTAAAAAATGCAGATAAATGACGTTAAACCTTTTGTTTTTTATGTTATTTTATGACAGATGATCTAGGTAAATGTCCCGTAGATATCTGCTATGAATTGAGATTTATTTTCCTCTAAGATTGAGGGTTGGAACATCTTTCATGCATGGAATCAGCTTCTTGTTATTTCTTCAATCAAAACCTGAGCATGAGCATTCTCATTTGTGGCAACCATCATCCATGACTAGGAAAACAAAATCTGCTATGGGGACACCAAAATGGTGCTCTTCTACGCTTTCTGATAATCAAGAATTGAGAAACAACTAAAGTGTTTACTAACATAAAACGAAGAATCAAAATATCTTGATTCTCTGATGAAAATTTGGCATCTTATTGGCTGACCAGATTGCTATTAGTTAACACTATGCTTAAAATTTATCACGTTCATTGCTAGCTTAGGTAAGATAATGTGGGATTACAGCTCATGGCATGCCTTTATTTAGATAAACCAGACAGGAAACTCATATTGCCTTGTCCCATTCTTGATCAGATGCGAATCTTACATTTCTTGCTTATCTTGTTCTTTTCCGGTGTCATGAAAAACAATCATAAAATACAAAGCTCTTGGGATAGGGGTTATTGTTTTTTAAATATATTTGTTTAGCAGTTTTTATCTTTTATTTTAAAGGTAATTTATGGTATTATCTTGCTTCAAGGAACATATACTTTTGCTTTTGTTCCTGACTTCCTGTTCAGACAATTCTAGATACCTAAGGGGATCTAATCTAAAACAAGGTTGTGTGTGGATATTGTGTGTGTCATATTGTGCTCAACCGTTCTTGGTTGTAGGAAATTTTATCTAACACAGTTGTCTTCTTAAATAACCCTGTTAATCATTCACTAATCATTATGAAGACTCTTCATCCATTTCTGTTACTTGTGAGTTCTGTTCATTTCCTTCGTTGTCTCTCATCATGCTCTCATATAAGTGTCGTAACCTGGGAGTCATTGTTACTAACTTTGGATGTCCACAGCAACAACAACCGAGTGCAGTCCCACAAGTTGGTCTGGGAAGGAAGGACATATGCAAACCTTACCCCTACCTTTTGTAGGGTAGAGGCTGTTTCCTTTAGATGTCTGAGATGCAAATTTATTTTGAATGCTGGTACTGTGTTACATTCTGACTACCGTCACCTACGAGTCTACGACTTCTTGCTAACTTGCCTACTTTTTTTTGCCAATTATTTGACAGACTTGTCTGATATTCCTGCTGAAAAGCTTGCTGAACTGAAAGGCCTGTGTCAGTTTGAAGTTGCTCCCTATTCACTGACACTTGGCTATTCTTATTGGAGTGCAGTTCTGCAATGATTCTTCGAGAATAAGTTGAAATTTAAGTCCTAATATCTCATTGCAGTTCCTGATATTGTGTGTCTTTGTCTTGCAAGACTGCAATGCTTTTTACTTGAACAGCACGGAGGCTAGTTCCCAATGGATGTCTCAACTTTCCTCTCTTGTTCATTCTGTATACCCTTTTTTTTGGAAATCATGTGAACTTTACTGAGGTGATACTCAGTTGGACCAAATCATAGTAGATACACAGTATCAACAATGTCAGCCGAACTGGAACAATTTCGAAGCTTAGTTTGGTAAAAATTTGCGTTTTTACATGTTGCTCACCTGCAATAAAAGGAAACGGTAGAAAGCGAGTAGAACATTCAAAATAGGAGGCAAAATTTAGTTTTCAACATATGTTTCTTGCCAAAAATCAGATAGTTAGTTTGTGTGGTGTCGTATGTATCTCAAATATCTTAGAAGCTAATCTTCACAGGCTTTGCCTTCTTATATAGTGTGTAACACTTCAGCCGTGTAATATTATTAAAAGCAGTGCTCCTTGACTTCATACGTATACTATGTTTCTATTTTAGTACTTACCAAATCCAATACTTGAGATTGATATTACTAGTTGGCTTATTTTCACCAACTGCTACTTTATAACTGGAACTTCATTGCAGATCATATATAAAGCAGATTCTGCCCCCTGGCCTTGAAGTACAATCATCATTTGAGACAATAGTTAAGTAATTTAATCCAACATTTTTCTCTCTTTATCTTCTGTACTGTGAATAGGTTATAGAGAAAAAAAAAAGAGAGAGAGAGAAGGTTATAGAGAATCTTATGTTGTGCTTTCTTTTCCTTGACCAAATCTCTATGCTTCTTTAATTCAAAGTCAGAATTTTCAACACTCTGACCTGCCAACCGAGTTCCCTAACTAATTGTCTTGGTGTTTGTGCAGGTCATATTGCTCATTTGAATATAACTGATGAGCTTCTTCCTTACAAGGATGTGATTGCCAAAGTTATTTATGATGTATGTTTTCTAATTTATGGCCTCAATCTGTGCATCTTCCATTTAGCTATTCCATTAAAACAAGTCAAAAGTACAGTTGGTTTTCTTTCAAAATTTATCTTATAAATGAATCTTTGCTATAGTGCAATGTAAATGCTTTCATTTATAAGTTGTTTAGCATCACATTTAACTTCTCCACCTTTAGTATTTTCAAACTAATTCATGAGAATGAGATATTTCATTTTTCTTTTCCTAGTGGTCTTTCTTTCTGAATGAAATTGCTTTTCCTTAATGGTGCCAGACACTTGGTACCTCATTTACATTAGGGCCAGACTGCCTCGTTCCATCTTCTTCACTTTATGTCCAGGCATCCGTGTGATGATATTTCTATCATTATTTCACTTTTAGTGAGAGGAGGCTACCCTGTTTCTTCTTTTCCCTAGTCACCAGTCGTTTCTTAATTTGAATACGTTATTCTTTCCTGATCCTTGCAGAAAAACTAACCCAGGATCCAGACTGTTTTAAATAAAGTTGGAACCATCACCAATGAATTTCGTGTGCCAAAATTTGAGATACTGGCTGGGAAGGATGATATGGTC
>JAABOM020000092.1:1567775-1585630 GCA_011800125.2 Solanum clarkiae
GATGCAAGGAAATTTATTTCTCAACTCATAGCTGTACCCTGCAATGGAAGCAATGCTGAAGCTGAGATTGATTGCTCCGAGAAACTCAGTGGCCAAGCACATGGGGAGAAACTATCTGAAGATTGTACGTGCACTATTGAGTTATATACTGGTTATCTTACCCGCAAAGCATCTCATTGATTAATCTGAACCACCCTTGCAGATGAGGTCATCAAAGACGTATCAGACAGACCGTCATGCAACATTGCAGGACTTGGGGACTCATCTGTGATGGAAGATATGAGTGTGACTTCTGCGAAAAGACGTGCGGAGAGTCCTCAAGAAGATGGGACTGGTAAAAAAATGATAGATGCTTTAGTGTGGTTGCTTGATATTGTTGATATGTATAATTTAGAGAGAATTTTCTGTTTATTTATGTCCGAATGCTGAATCCCATGTTTCTGTGAATACCATGCTTTTGGGATGCTTTGAACAAGCAACTGAATTTGTTCATTTGGTGGATTAGAAGGAGAAGGCAGGCCTGCAGTCAATAGTGGTGTTTGTGTTGCTGGTAGGAGAAAGAGAGGCGCGAATAAGAGAGTGAAGGGTTCTGACTCATTGAACACAAAACCCTCAGAGCATGTGGACCATGTGATCATGAACCTACCTGCTTCTGCTCTGGAGTTTCTTGGTAAATCTACTATGACCATATCTCCCTCTCAATGTAGTATCTTTGAACTGAGGTCAACATTATATGCTTGTCAGCTTTCTTTATCCAAGTTTGTTGGACATCTCTTTCTAATACTAAATATGGATCATAATAAAGAATTTAATAAATTCTGATAGGCTTTTTAGCATCAATTGTCATATTTTGACCTGTGTCTTAATATTAGAATCCGACCAATTTACAAACTGCCATAGGAGGGAAATGTGAGCTGCTTGCCCACAGCTTCTATTAGCATCAACTTTAGGTCAAAGTCTTGCAAAATGTTTACTTTTTGGAGGTAGGTCATAGAAATGGTGCCCAAATGTCGGAACTAATCTTGATCTCTGTAATGAAAGGGGAACGGTACAGAGATTTCGACCTATATACATTTGCTTCATCAGTTTTTGCCGTGATGCTTTTACCGAGTTTATGAAAGTAATATAGTTTGTGATGCAATAAACAGTGTCGATCAAATCTATTTGTTGTACTTGGCATGCTCTACTTCAACTAAATCACCTCTGACAAAAATAGAACTGATGTTACTCTAAACCCTATACCAGGTCATAGCTTTGTTTTGTGGATGCATTTTCTCGTTTAGTACCTTGTTTTTTGGGGCTTGTGATTCTTTTAAAGCTGTTAAACAGAACTTCTTGTCTTGTTGTCAGTCTCTAATATTTTGCTAATATATTATAATTCAAAGGCAATTAATAGTTTCTTTTCTTTCCCTAGATGCCTTTAGAGGCCTTATTAGAAGGAGATACTGGAAGGGATCTCTACCTTGGATTCACTGCTATTGCTTCATACGAGCAAGTGAAACAGAAGACTACATAATTTCGGTAATACCTAGCCCAACAGCTAATTTGTACTATTTTGACTATCCTTTTCAGTTTGACAGTTAGACTTGGTCGTATTCAAGTTATTTCTCATGCTTGAAAGCAGCATCTGCAATTCAGAATTGGTGGTGTGGTTCTCTGCTATTTTATTGTCTCAAAAAGCTGAAATAAGCATATCATTTAGGTGTTTTACCAAAAAAAAGCATATCAATTAGGTGTGGTCTAAGACTAGGCTCCGGGCTGAAATGGGACAGCCGGATTGGAATGAACTCATATTGGGTTAATTTGACCGGTACCGGGATGAACCGGACTGGAACAACTGGGCTGGAAACTTGGTTCCATCTCATTCCACTATACATTGGAATACTGTCGGAACGGGACAGACTACAATAAGTTGGATGGTAAATTAAGCTATTAAAAAATAAATATTTTAATTCCTAGAGTTAACGAAAACATATATTATATTTTGAATTATGACATACGAATGAAATTTTCTCTAATTAGTTTGTAAAGTTTTTATGTTTAGAAGTTCTAAACTTAAATAAAATTCAAATTTTAAAAACTTATATCATGAATTGAAAAACTTGGGAAAAGAATAACTTTAACAAACAAACTTATATATAAATTGAAAGTTTAAATAAAAATATCTTTAAAACTTGTTAATTGAAAAACTTAGAAAGTATTTTCGTTAACTCTAGGAAATTAAAATATTACGTTTTTAATAGCTTTATTTACCATCCCATTTATTCCAGTCCGTCCAGTTCTGGCTCGTTCCAGTCGTATTCAGTGTATAGTGGGATGGGATGGAACCGAGTTTCCAACCTAGTTGTTTGAAACTTAGATGTTGAAGCACGCACCTCAATCACCCTGCCTTGAACGAACTTAAAAGTACAACCAGCTTAAGCTGGTTTTCCACCGATTTTTTAGTGTTCGGCCATTTCTAGCAAAGTCTAAAGGACATATTTGTTACCGATTTTGGGTTCTGATGGAAGATACTGCTGAGATTATACACCAAGTACTAGTTCATCCTGGTACCTGTCAACATCCCGGTCAAATTAACTCTGTCCGGCACCGGTTCATTCACATCTGGCCGTCCCATTCCTGTCCGGTGCCAAATCTTAGGTACAACGTATTTTGTACACTGGATAGAACCATACCGGGATGGTACCGGTATCATCCCCCCCAATCTGCTTTTCCATATTGGGGGAGCACGAAAATGTGAACTGCTCACTCAATAGGTTATTGATAGCCTTTGCTCGTTATGGGATTTATTGACAATAAGGCGTTTCTCTCTCTCTCCCCCTTAAATTCTCATGTTATCGAAATAAATGAAGTCAAATGACCATTATCGTCATTAAACCAAAACCTTATCAACTTTGGGGCGGATGAAACCCATGCTCTTACATTTTCAATTGCTGCCCACAGGATTATTTGAAATTGACTCAGTATCATTGATAATACAATGGAACAAGTGAGTGACATGAATAATAATTGGCAATTTTAGCAGCAAAACCGAAATAGCAAAGTTCCTGGGCCATGTCAATGGGTTAGTAAATTACAGGGAGTAGTTAATACTTAATATAATACATGGTGGTTGATGATTAATGTACTTGTTTTAATGTTTACCATGTCCTTGAATAACAATATTTTCTACATCTGCGAAGCATGCCGTTGCTTGCTTATTCAATATCTGGACTTCCCATCTTTCATTTATTTCAGCTGCTCTACATGCCTTTGTATGCTCTTCTCAATTTGTTGACTTGCAGGTGGCGGAGTCTTCCCTGGGAGCCAGAATCCAAAACCCTGTATTTCATAGGGTTAGAGATGTTGCCCCAAATAAGGTACAGGTTCAAAAGAGGACTCGAGCTTTTTTGAAGTGTTAACATTCAATTTATTGACTTTACGCGTATCTTCTTTTACGTATGCCCCTGATCTGTTCTTTTCCCCATCTTATGCAGGCTATGTTTTGTTTAAGCTTCAGATTGCCAGAAGAAACATGTGCTGATGATTAGGGTAACTTCACTCTCAGGGCGAGAATCATGAAACTAATGGATCGTCATAGCTAGATTCCTGTAAACTGGAAACTTATTTGTAAAATGTTTCGACCTTTACTTTATGAAACAGTACATCTTAAAGGATATCCTATGACATACATCTTTTACTCTTTTATACTTGCAATAGGGACCTGTGTGAACTCAGGCCGTCACTCCCACAATTTATGATGTTGGCCTCGGAACTTGAGCTGACCTTATAGGAACTCTATATGTGCAACGGAAGTCACCAACGTCCATGATAGTTATCGCTCATGGACAACACAGTCAACACTTGTGGATGTTGACGGAGGAATTACATCTTTCGTAGGGTGTTTATCTGCTTGAATAGGAATTGCACCAGTCCCGAGCAACTTTTTCTGAAAATCAAAAGCTACAAAAAGCTTGCAACTTTTGATGAAAAAGGAAGTGTAAACAACAATTTGATAGGTTGCATGAGCCTTAAAACACGTAGATTTTGGTTGGAAAGTAGGGCACTGTCGATGATTCTTTTCAATATCCTTGCAAGAAAGAGTCCATACCTCTTCTCTACCAACCACAAAGTGACAACCTCTTCAACTTTTCCTGGGGTCCTATCCTTTTCTTCTACTTTATTTTATTTTGCCCCACCAACTCACATATTTGTCATCATTTTATCTTGAAAAACATTGCCTCATTCTTTCCAATCTGTTTCGATTTTGATGGACAAAGTTACCTGGTATTTGTTGTTGGTAGGAGATATCCTATGAACGGAATCTCATATGTGGGATATAATGAGAGAAAATAAAGTACAAACAACAACAATATATCCAGTAGAATTTCACAAGTAGGGTCCGCATAAAGGTAGATGGACTGTTTTCTGGGAACCCAAGCACATGATAGTATGTAAATACAAAAAAATTAATATATATATATAAGACGGATAATGACAACACTGGATATAAAGATAGGACTAATCCTACACCTTACTATACCCCACAGCTAGATATCAACATAACATACTAACCTACTAGCTTGTTAGTCTAATTCGCGACCTCCACTCCTTCCCATCTAAGGTCATTAAATAATTATTTTTATTTAATGAGACTAATAAAGTCATGACTTTGATTGCTATTCCTTTCTGTTAACACTTTCTTATGACTCAAGTAAGCCAACTTCCACTGATTGTTAAGGAAATAATACAATATACAAAGCAACATAATACTAAACAAAACACCAACAAATAGACTTTCGAATGATATAATCTTTGTTGATATAAAGTTTGGATTCTCATCAAATTCTTCTCTTTCCCCTCCATTATCCAAGCTGCCCCTTCAAAAAAAGAAAAATAAAATAAAATAGAATACTACTATTAAAGAAGAAGATACTCTAGTATATTTTTTCCATCATGTCATCTTTTCATTCTCTTATCTTGCTTTTGTCTTCTCTTTTCATCCTTCTTGTTAAGGTTTCTTCACTAAGAGCATCGCGATATAAATTCATCTTCAATGTACATATGCATATATCACTCAGAAGAAAATGATGATGAGTGATGTAGGTTGTAAACATATCTTGATTCTGGGAATTGTAGCCTTAGTGTGTACAACAATGGCGCGGAGATGTTTGAGTGCGGGAGTGAACTGGGGTACCATGGCATCTCATCAGTTGGCAGCAGAGAGTGTGGTGAAGATGCTTAAAGAAAATGGATTTGACAAAGTAAAACTGTTTGAAGCAGATGCCAAGATTTTAAGTGCTTTGGTAGGTAGTGATATTGAAGTAATGCCTGCAATTCCTAACTACATGTTACAAGATATGAGCAATGACCCTGGGATGGCAGCTTCTTGGATTGATGCCAATGTCTCTGCTTATGCTTACACTAATGGAGTCAAAATCAGGTTAATCAATTTTGTCCAACATGTTTCATAGAGACCCCGACCCCACCTCGGGGGGGGGGAGGGAGGAGGTTCACGTGAATTTGTTCTCTCCTTTCGAAACTTAGTCCTCTTGTTGTTTTCATCACTTGAACCCAAAACTACAAAAATATGTAATTAGTATTTTTTTTACTTTTAAAGAACAATTAATATTAAGGGTAACATGGAAAAAAATAGTTCTATCATATTTTTAAAAATTAATCGTGATTTTTTACCAAATATTTTAAATAATTATGAAAACTTAGGTGGGTTTGGGTGGGGTGGTTAGATCGTTCTCTTCAAATGCTCTCTTGAAAATCATCACCGGTAAAAAATACCATAATTGATAGTTATCAAAGTATGAACACTCATAGAGGGAAATTGTAAAATGAATGATGATTTCTTGTAATAATAGTTCTCTCTGTCTCATTTTATGTGATACCCTTTTTTTTTTGTCCGTCCAAAAAGAAAAAATTGTCACCTTAGTCTAATTGAAAACAATTTAACCTTAAAAATTATTTTTTACCCTTAGTGAAATGATTCTCAGTCACATAATATCTAAGAATAATTTTACACCACAAGTTTCAAAAAGGGATTTTTCCTTAAAAATCGTGTTAAGTCAAAAGGCGTCATATAAAATAGGTCGGAAAGAATACTAAATATAACTTGCTCATCAACTTTTTGTCATTGTATAAAATTTACATAATCAAATTAATCATTTGTTTATCTTAAATAAATATTGGTACTTCCTTCCTTTTAGAATTTTTGATAGGCTCATCTTGTTGATTGGCATTCCGAGTAACTTCGTGTTGCTCACTATTAATTCACTAATTTTTCTGAATAATGCAGGTATGTAGCAGTAGGAAATGAGCCCTTTCTTCAAACATACAATGGCACTTATCTAAATTCCACATTTCCAGCTCTGCGAAACGTTCAAGAAGCCATCAACCATGCTGGATTATGGCCAGAGGTGAAAGTAGTTATCCCTTTAAACGGAGACATTTACTACTCCCCTGATGTCCCTTCAGCTGGCGATTTCAGGCCAGAAATACGCGATTTAGCCATTCAAATTGTCCAATATCTCCACTCAAATGATGCACCATTTGTGGTTAACATCTATCCTTTTCTCAGTCTCTATGAAAACAATTACTTTGCATTTGAGTACGCCTTCTTTGATGGCTCAAACAAGCCTATAAAAGATGGCGATTATCTTTATACTAACGTGTTTGATGCCAATTTCGATACTCTTGCCTGGTCTTTGAAGAAGGCTGGTTTTCCCAACATGAAAATCATTGTCGGAGAAGTAGGATGGCCAACGGATGGAGATAAAAACTCGAATATTGAAAATGCAAAGAGGTTTAACCAAGGATTGATTCAACATGCTCTAAGTGGAGAAGGAACCCCTGCAACAACAACAACAACATTACCCCAATGCCTCAAAGGCTTCCGCCCTTTGCGGGGTAAGGGGGGTCGGATGTACGCAGCCTGATCCCTATGTTTAAAAACATAGCGCGACTGTTTCCGGATAACCCATGATAAGAGTCGAAAGTTGCATTGACTAACTGCTACTTCACAATTGAAAGAAGCGCAGACAGTTTAAAGAGTCATTTTGCTTTATTCCATCGTACCCCAAAGCCAAAAAATAGTGAATCTTTGCCTCCATCCGAGATTGATGGAAAATAGAAGGAACTCCTGCAAGGAAGGGAAAAATCGACGTTTACTTATTCAGCCTGATAGATGAGAATACTAAAAGCATTGCTCCAGGTAACTTTGGGGGTATTCAAGTTTGATGCTAAGCCCAAATATTAGCTAAGTTTATCTGAAAAGCCACTCGCAGAAGTACAAGGTGTGAGTTATATGCATAAAAGATGGTGTATACTTAAGTCACACCTATCAAAAGAAGCACAAACTGACTTGGCAAAGAGTGTTGATTACGCGTGTAGTCGTTCTGATTGCACAGCTTTGGGCTATGGTTCTTCTTGTAATCATCTTAGTGCACAAGGAAATGCTTCTTATGCTTTCAACATGTATTATCAATTCAAAAACCAGAACAGTTTGGACTGTGATTTTCAAGGCTTGGGTATAGTAACTCACAAGGATCCATCCGACGACAAGTGCCATTTTCCTCTGATGATTGCTGATGGCCGTAGAGTGATGCTGTTGCACAAAAATTTGGTCTATATCATACTGGCTATTCTCCAAGGACTTCCAGTGTTTTTACTGCTTGTTTCTGGGTGTGAGGGGGGTGTTGAGACACAAAGTCATACATTGGTAGTTAATGGGATGGGTGGTCTCGTTATAAGGCTTAGGCAATCCTCCTCCCTTTGAGCTAGCTTTTGGGGTATGTCTTAGGCCTAAGACCTACTTCAACATGGTATCAGAGCTAGCTTTTGGAGTGTGAGTTAGGCCTAATACTTACCTCAACAGTTTCTTAGAGATTTCATGCATTGCGCGGCGGTAATTTGTTTCTTTTTTCTTTTCTTTCCCAGAACAAGAAGATGATGTAACTAGTAGCAGAGTACAGGTCATAATTACAGCATTGGTATCTTAAAGCACATCAAGGCTTATTCCTTAAATCATCATGAGGAGAGCTAAAGAGCATAATTGGAAATTGTTGCACAAATGTTCACATTACATGAGTCAGTATGAAGTGAAAAATTTAATCAAACACATAGTTTGCAGGATCATTGAACTTGTTTTGCTAGTCAGAAAGTATAATCACATACAAAGACGAAGTACATTGTATAAAATCACAGTCTATAATCGCATATTATAGTTGTTCACTCTTTCGAGAAGAAATCTACACAAAAATCTTCACTTGAATTTTGTAGGAATTGGATGAGAAAGGACGTAGTATTTAGGCTTGAGAATGTGAGTTTAGTACAAGAATTTATTTTTATTAACCTGCTACCATTGTTAATTGTCAATTTAAAGTTGGTTTATAACAATTTAAGAGAGATCCTTTTATTATTTAGCATTATTACATCGTTGTTACACCTTTGTAAAAAGTAAACATCACTATAAATCATATAGTATAATGTTTAGGCATTTCTCTATTTTTCTTCAACTAAAATCAACCTTTGTTTTAGTTGATTTCTATCGACTTGGATTGTAGCGGTATGTGACGTCCTCAACATAGTTGGATTACACCCAACAATAAGTGTTAGACATTTTTGCATTGGATGTTTGAAATGCTTGAGACATTGTAAAAAAGAGACAATTCTTTGTTACAAATTGTCAGGAATATCTACCGTCGTCATAGTTGCATTATTGTTAATAACTTAAATCAAACTTATATCTAATGGCTTCTCCCATTAGGACTTTAGAAATGTAATACTACTTTCACAATTAAATGTATTTTGTGTATTTTTCTCTTCAATTTTTCCAAACTTAATGAGCACACTCTTGGGCCCAAAGATGAGATGTTAGTGGGCTGCAGTCATATTATGGAGGCCACAAGTATATGGGCCTTAAGCAGTCCAACTGCTATTGGATCAATAGGACTATAAGAGAGTATTTCAAAATTGTCAAAATTTTATGAGATAGCCATTTAATTTATATGGCGTCTAAAGTTACATGTGAGTAAAATTCATATTTTTATCAAAAAAAGTTCAAGTAAAATGGTTGGACTTCGGCCATATTTGTGTAAACTTGAATGAAGGTTCATACATGGACTTCAGCAACATGTACATGAACTTGGAATAAAAATGATTGAATTTCTGTCACAAATAATTGAAGTTCGAACAAAAATAACTAAAGTTGAACAATTACATTCAAAATTCTAATTAAAAGTACTAAAATATTGTAGAAACTTCTAGCTCTAAGTGTAAAAAAATTGGACCACTGTTCATTGATAATGATAACAACATTTCTGGTGTTGTTGACATTCTTACACAAACTAGTTTCTTTTGTGGATGAGAAACATTTTCATAAGGTCCTTCCAGAGATCAATCTTTGGAAAGGTCAAGCTAAAGAATTGATCTCTTATACTAATAATAAGTTCACTTCAATTTTGTGTTTTTGAGAAAGGCATACACTTTATTCATACTACCAACTATGTGATTTAATTTTCTACAAATGTCGGCACAAGTAGTGACGGAACCTGAATTTTCATAAGGGATTCAAAATTTGAAGAAGTGAACACATTAACTAGTTGAAATGAATTTGTCATCTAAAATATATATAATAATTTTAACCATGTATAAATAACATAATTTTCTATCGAGAGAGATTTAGATGAACCTCTTGACTATAGGCTAGCTCCGCTATTGGACCAACTCAAAAGAAGGATAATCTATCCATCTCTAGTAATTCCAACGATAGTAAATTTCAAAAATTAGATATGATCTTATCTACTTGTGAAATAGTGATGAATAACCTTTATCGACGAAATGAAAAAAGTTGAATCAACATAATATCGAATAGAGAAAAATATCTTCATTGCTCAATAATGTATAATATAACCATTTAACCATGTTTAATCGATGTAAATTTATGCGTAAAATACGTGTTTTGCATGTATTATTAATTTGGGAGATATATAAGTTTTTCCTATAAGATTTATATATTAATAATAACATAAGAAATTCAAATATATTGGTGTCGTGGTGTAGTTGGTTATCACGTCAGTCTAACACACTGAAGGTCTCCGGTTCGAGTCCGGGCGACGCCAGTTTATTCTTTTTTTAAAATCTGTTTTTCTGCTAGATTATTCTAATGACGTCGTTTTAAAGAGATTGTTTCGATAGATCCTCGATATGTTTCTATATAATTTGATTCTCAAAAATTATCTAACTGTAAAGTATTTTCATAAGGGTCCATGTGCTAGCTAGACAACAATGAGTTGATGTCATTTTTTATGCATATTATGATTAGAGTTGAGGGTCAAACTTTAATACTATAATCAGATCATAATCATGAGAAATAAAGCAAATTAGAGAATCAAATGTAGAAAGGAATAATTAACAATGATGATAATCACAGAGATATTATGAAAAATCTCTAGCTACCTACTTCTTATACAAACTTATTGAAGAGGAAAACATATATTGTTGCCCTGTTAGAGCTATTATTGAAGATCGTAAATATTTATTGAAAATCGACAAGATCATTGTTAAACATACTTGGCAGAGACAAACAAATGTATATTAAGAGGTTCTTCATTTTCAAGTCTTGAACCTGAGTCTAGTATGTGATTTCAAGCATTATCATAATATATCAGAATATTCGTGTTTTTAATGCACATGTTATTACGATGAAAGTAGAATTAAGCTAGGACCCATTTATTTTGAATTCATCAGATCAGATCAAGTGTCATGATCTTTTTTCCTTTTTTTACCAATAATGTGTGTTGCTAGGGTGTTGAAATGATGATTAGTTGCTATCAGAACTCTCATATGCTGTATTGAATATGACTTGATAAGAACTATGAGAAATAAATAGCACAATATTCCTTCTGCAGTTCTATCAATGTCTTTTTAACGTACACAAATAATGGTGATTGAAGTTTCATTTTCTCACTCAATTTTTTCATTCTCTTGAACTAGGAAATCAGTATTTTCTGCAATATTGGCGCACTTTCATCGAAAAATTGTAATATGTAAATATATTGCAACTATCAATATGATACAGAAATTGCTTTACTTTGATATGCACTTGCTACCTCGCCCCAATCCTAAGATTGTGAATTCGACTCACGAAGGAGCAAACGGGATCATAAGTGGTCAACATCAGTACTTAATTTGTCATGAAAGATCAACAGGAAACTTAGAACAATTTTATGAAGGAGTACTAATAACTTTAAAGGAACAATCTTGTCATTGTAAATAGTAATCAATAATAATTGTACAAATTTGTATAATGGAAAAGTCAATACAAACGAAAACAAAGTATAAAAATTTGTGGAAGTAAAAAGAGAAACGCCTCTTCATCCTTAAGTAAAATGCCCAAACTATACAAAACTTGAGCTTTTTTATTTTTTGGCGAGGGCTGATCTTTTGTATATATTTTTTTACAGAATTATTTTATACATCTCTTTTCTTTAATCCCCTGTTATATATATAAAAAAAATGAATGGAATTTCTGTTAATTTTTTTTATATGATTCAGTTGGATTAAAAAGTCGAGATGCATCTTCTGTGTGTGGGAACTTTTTGCTTTTTTTGTTTGAGATCTTCCTTGTAAACTTTTCCAATATCTTGTGCAATGTTTATAGCATCAGCAGAAGCACCAGCTAGCCCTCTCCTTGTAAATCCAACTGCATATAGCCCAGAGCTTCCTTTCCAATTATTTGGGAATTGTGCTTTGGGAAAGCCATTCTTGGAGAAAAATTCATTTTCCTGAAAAATATTAAACAAATATAACATCAGGACACTTTTCAAGAACAACAACATTTTTAGAGAGTTCTAGTAATATAGCAAAAGAATTTATGTTTTTGGACTGTCAATATAAAGCATTTTCATGTGTTTGACCTATGGTAACATGGAAAACGAGGAAATAAATTTCTATAGCAGTTTAAATGATGTATGTAACTTAAACTCGTTAAAAAATCGTTAGAAACTTCCGAAACTGATGATGTTATTAACAAAGTTCTAGAAGGATTGTGACATTGTCTCACCTGTAGCCAGTAAGGAACATTGCTGCAGTAACCAGTAGCAAGAACAACAGAATCAATTTCTAGTTTTTCGCCACTGACAAGTTCAACGGTGCCACATGAAAACTTCTTGATTCCGGGGACAACCTTAACTTTTCCAGATCTAATTTTTTCCAAGGCACCAATATCAAGAACTGGTGTTTTCCCATGTTTGTTCTTAAGTTCCAATGGTCCAATTGATGGCCTCTTAAGTCCATAAGTATCAATGTTTCCCAAAATAAACCATGCAAGAATAAGTAGAATCTTGTCAACTAGCCAAAGAGGCAACCACTTCATCATAAACATGGCTAGCTCAAATGTCGATTTTCCAAAGATTTCTCTTGGTAAAACATGAACCTGAACAAGAAAAAACAGAGGAACACTACATTAATAAACCGAGTAAATTCAAGATTAAGAGTCATGTGCTCTACTTTTTAAATTTATCAATTTTTTTACGCAGTAGGTTCTAGTGGACCCTACTGCGTCTAAACTAAAATCCCAGTAATAACTTTTTTCTTACTGGGACTTAGATAAAAATCATAAATTTAAATTTGAATTCATCACTGGAGTACTTACCGAGCTACGACAAACCATCGATGGTTGAGCACCATGATTAGAAAGATCAAGAGAAACTTCCATGCCAGAATTCCCACAGCCCACAACAATCACTTTCTTCCCCTGATATTTTTCCCCTGACTTATAAT
The DNA here is from genome assembly GCA_011800125.2 of Solanum clarkiae. Classification (NCBI taxonomy): domain Eukaryota; kingdom Viridiplantae; phylum Streptophyta; class Magnoliopsida; order Solanales; family Solanaceae; genus Solanum; species Solanum clarkiae. Next base: position 1,580,547 of record JAABOM020000092.1, read on the forward strand.
CACAAGCATGAATCACTTCACCTCCAAAATCTTTCAATCCTTCAAAATCAGGCACAACTTTCTCAGCATTTTCGCCCGTGGCCACAACAAGCCACTGGCAAATGTACTCAACTTCAAAGCCGTTGGGCGAACTAGTTTTCACCCTCCAAACTCTGCAATTTTCATCGTACTTAGCTGATTGAACACACTCGTTGAATTGCGGGTTTATGTCAAAGTGCTTGGCATATAGTTCGAGGTACTCGATGAATTGTCTCTTTGTTGGGTACTCAGGGAAGTGATTTGGGAATGGGAATTTGGGTAATTGGCAGAATTTTTTGGGGAGGTGGAGTTTTAAACGATCGTAAGTTCGTTTTTGCCATAAAGATGCAATACAGTCAGATCTTTCTATAACGACAAAAGGAACTCCTTGTTCTCTCAAGCAAGCTCCTACAGCTAGTCCTGATGGACCTGCACCAACAATTACAGGGCCATTTACCCAAACACACCTACGAGAAACGAAATCTTGTTCTGATGAGAAGGTAAACATCTTCGCTTTTTTTTGGTGAAAATAACAGTGTTTTTCTTTTGTTCAAAAACGAACTGGAGCGACAAAAAGACTGAAATGAAACAGAAAACTTTGTTGTGAAGAGAGAATAGAAGACTTGATGGAATTTGTTTGTTGAAGAGAGAGGGGGTGTAGAAGGCCTTATATAGACGATTGAAAATTTTTATTTTGTTATGTGGCATATGAAAGAGCATGTGACAGAAAATGGAAACTTAATGCTCAAATCATAAGCTATTATTTTATTTCATAATTACTTAATTAATGTATAAAATATTAATTCCAATTTTTATACTATGTTTGAACTTCTGGTTTCCTTTTCATTTTGTTTATGACTTTTTTTTTCGGCTGTATAGCTTTGAGAGTTAGCATGGTTTTATTGAAGTCTTACATAAAATATTACTTTTTTTTAATTTTAATTTGTTTATCTTGATTTTCTATTGATAAATAGTGTTTCGTCAACTAGACTATTTTTTCATTGTCCAATACCAGCTAGATCGAACAAAAAAAAATCATCTATCTTTTTTCATATTTTTTGGTTTTGAGTATGATGGAATAAAGCAAAATGACTCTTTAAATTGTCTGCGCTTCTTTCAGTTGTGAAATAGCAGTTAGTCAATGCAACTTTCGATGCTCATGATGGGTCATTCGGAAACAGTCGCGCTATATTTTTAAACATAGGGGTCAGGCTGCGTACATCCGACCCCCCCTTACCCCGCAATGGGCGGGAGCCTTTGAAGCATTGGGGTAATGTTGTTGTTGTTTTTTCATATTTTTTGGTTTTATATGATAGTGATAGGAATTCATTTTTTTTTTATGTTGAAATCTTACAAATTCTGTGTTTGTTATTGACAGCAATCATTCAAATAAAACAGAATAATAGAATGCACAACATATTCAAATAGGAGAGTTAATTTTTTCCACTTTTTAATTTAATTACGCCCTGTAATTAGTTACATTTGCATTCATATGATGGTAATTAGGTGACAGAAAGTTAATGATAATAATATTAATTGAAAGTGTACAAAACTAATGATGGTTAGTGTAGTACAGACAGTAACAAGCAGCTCCCTTGCTTCCTATCAAGGGGAAATGCATAACTGTTGTCTACCAAAAATTACATTCAATATATCAAAGTTACTTGTTACAAGTGCAGTAAATATTGAATTTGCTTAATAAAATAAAAATTTAACTCCATCATTGATGACAATCATCTAAAGAGATTAGAATGCATGCAAAATATTTATACAGGTGAACTTAATTTTCTTCATATTTTTTTACATATACTATTATTAGTTATTCCCTTTCCATTTTATTTGATCCTTGCATAAAAAATAAATGTTTCATTTTGTTTGTCCATTAAAAAAAATTAAGAGAATTTTATTGCCATTTTTTTGGTACTACGCTTAGTATTAAATAACACTTCTAGAAACAAAGGATCTTCCACTGCAAATCAATGGAAATTTATGAAATAGAAGGTAATTTTCTCATTCGTTTTCTACTTAACAAGCTCATTGAGAAAAAATATATAGTGTAAAATAATTTTACTGTGAATGTATTATTACCACAAACCAACAAATGCATCACAACTTAAGGAGCACCTAACTACATGACAACCAACAAGGTAGGGTGCCACGAGAATCAAGTCTTGACCAAAGAAAAGAAACATTAAAAAACATGAAATACTAGAGTATTTTAACGTATGAAAAAATTATTATAAATTTTTTCTACTCGATTCAATCAAAATATTTGTGTGAATAACCACTAGACGTTTTTCAGTGGAAAACTAGTGACTTTTTAGCGGACATTAACTAGTAATTATGTAAAGTAATAGTAGTCAAATTTTAAATTTCAAAACATTATATATATACATCTCCAATTAAAATTTTCTTAAGAAGTGTGTTAAGTGATCAAGTAATACGAAGCATGGGAAGTACGATGTGTTATATGATGGCAATTAGGTGTCGAAAACTTAATGATAGTAATTAATTAGTTGAGGGTACAAATTTAATGCTGGTTAGCATATGGTACAAATATAAACAGCTAGGTTCTTTGCTTCCTATCGAGGAGAATTGCATTATTTTTGTCGTACTGAAAATAACTAAACATGCTTCTTCCAACTACAAATTTTATTTAAAGAGAATATAAATGATCAAAGTGACCCTACTGAAGATCACAGAAAAATCTTTAAAAGCTTACGTGGCAATTAAATAAGCTGACTAGGATAAACCAGAGGGATGCCCACGTGGATAGGGTGAATTTATCTTCACTCAATCTCTATCTACAATGGACCCTATGGTCCCAACAGAAGTAGTCACTATTTGGACCCGGAAATAAAAAGCCCATACCTTGCCAGCTGAAAAACACTTGGTGGTTCCATGCCATGTTGGTCACATATATTGACCCCGGAGTCGGTAACTTTTAGGGTGGAGTCTGTATTTGAAAATTCATGAAAATTGAATTCGTCCTTGGGAAGAGAAAATGAGGTAGAAAATTATAAGGTGGAAAAATATTTGTTGATTCTTCAACAGTCGATTGAAATCTCCAACTGAATTGCTAAAATATATTCTTCATGAAATAAAATTAGTTAAGTGACTTATGTTTGGAAAATTTATATAAATTATACAATATAACGTATTATTGAATTCAATATAAAGTTATATCATAAATGCGATATAAATTGCATAATTGTTCTTTTATGAGTAACGAAATGCTAATTAAACATAACAATAATAACACATTCAGTGTACGTAATTTCATATATGAGTGAAATTGAGTATGCAGTTGTAGCCCTATATTGTGCAGATAGAGTTCTGTTTTCAATAGACTATGGACTTTAGTAAAGTATATCAAAATTAAATATGAAAGGGAAAAACAATGGTGAAGAAAGCATATTGAAAATAATAAATACGAAATAGAAACAACAGCAACAACACATAATACGATAATTGAAACAACAAAATAAAAAATAATACAAATTTTGTGTATTTTTTTTTTGTCAATCCCCGTAACCGACTCATCGTTAGCTTTCTTGTAAAGAGCACTATATGTTAGTTGAAACTACGAGATCAACTAATTAACATTATATAACTTTATTTTTGCCCTTTTCGAAATACAATCAATTACTATTAAAATATGAATAAAAAAATATAAAACAAGTTGAAATGTAGTAGGTAATATCATCAAATCTACTTCGTCATCGACGTGAATAGTAATGGAATGATTGAAATTCCTTTGTTTTTAATTTAGCCTACTTGATAAGTACATTGCGCGCGAGTCTTTTGAAAATGAAAAAATTAAACCTCCAAAAAATAGATTATATAATATGTGAATTCAAATTTAATTGTGTCCCAATATCTAAATATGGAAAATATGGAAAAAACCAAAAAATAAAATCTACTTTGTCATCCTATAGATCTAGACCAAACATGATAAGACCTTGCCCATTCTCTGTAATTAATTAAGTTTATCCAAAAAACTAGTTTAATATTTCAGATTTATTTTCATCAAACAAATATAATCACTCTCAACAAACGTTTTTTCTTTATCTTAGCTTTATTAGTCATGTTCAGCGTATGCATGTATTTAAATTAAATATTTACTGTCCTAAACCCTACAATAATTAATGATCTTAGCTCAGAATCATGATTACTTGTATTAATTAGAACTAGTACCTACCTAACTATTTAATGGAAGTTTATTAAACCATATGTACGTTGATGCTCTTAATTATTTGCATGTTTTTAATTTGTTGGTTAATTACTTAATAGTTTTGGGTAGGGATGGTATATAATTAGCCCATGAAATAGGATCTATTTAATTTTTTCAAGTCTGAGTTGATTGTAATTAATTTATTTACTTATTAACAAATCTCAATTCATTTCAGATTGCAACTCGCTTTTATATATATATATATATATGCATGAAAAATCGAAATTGATAGTAACTTCATCAATCATATATGATAATAAACTTTTGATCAATTCAAATTTAGTCCAATCTGCTCAAGTGACACCTTGATTTTGCATTGTTTTAACAAGGACAAAGACTTATTAAGTTATACATGTAGATAATATATGTATAATTACTTTAACGAGTCATTTGGTACAAAATATAGGTTATAATAATCTCAGGATAAAATATATATAGGATTATTTTCTTCATAGGACTTAATATTTTTGAGACGAGGTTTTTTGAAAATAGTCTTTCTATCTCTATGAAGTAGTGGTAAGGTCTGCATACATTTTGCCCTATCCAAACCTCCTCTTTTGGAGTTCTATTGGGTAAGTTGTTATTGTTTGTAATATTTTCTTCATGTTTTGTTGGAAGTATTAGGTAATCTGTGAATTATTCATCCTGTTATTGTTTTGTTGGAAGTATTAGGTAATCCATGAATTATTCATCCTGTTATTTTACCTTAGTGATGCCGCAAGTTATCATATATGAAATAATTTATATCACAATAACTCATTTCAAAATTAATCCTTCGTCTTTGCTCCTTATCCTTCGTCTCCCTCCCCCTCTTCCCCCCTCCCCCCCCTCC
>JAABOM020000092.1:1605503-1625999 GCA_011800125.2 Solanum clarkiae
AATACTCCTTCCAAGACTAAAACATGCTCATCAACTAAACTCATCTCAATCATCTCAACATCAACTTTCTTAATTAACTCCATAACTCAGAATGTGAATTTAAATAATGCAATTCAAGAATTTAGGTTACATCATGAAAAACTCTCACAGATTATGGTCATGTGACATCAAATCATCCATGCTCAACACATATGACTCAATAGATAGTTATCACAAGCACATATGAGGTTGAAGTTTTCTTCAATTGCAGGTATGTATGTAAGTGTTGCTTCCTTAGTACATGCAAGTGTACGTGATCAACCCAAGTAATATAGTGGCTCTTTTCAAAAAGTCGGATGTCGAATCCAAAGGACTTGTCAATTAATTATTTACTAAGTTATATTAATTCTAATTATTTATTTAAGCGGTGAACAATTAACCAAAAGAGATATATTTACACAATCAATGAATGAATCGATCTAAGACTATGATTTAGCTAATAATCATGTTTAGCCTCAATTTCACCAAATTATTTGATTATCTAGTTGTTGATTCATAGGATTAAAATTACCTAAATAGGGTTGCATGCCTATGCCGGCCTACCGTTATTGACTGCCTAACTACATCTTTGAGTATAGATAGACACATCAACAAAAGTGCTTTAACGTTATCTTCCTATATTTTGAACCAAGTTAAGTGTAAGGGTAGTTGTCACAAGTCTCCCTTATACGAATCAATCTAGTTTTCTAGTTGAACAAGTTTACTGTACTATTGTGTTATATTCATTCCAATATCTCTCGACTCCTAAACGAACAACTAATTTACTACCTAGTTGATCAGGCTATGAAGTATAGATAAAAGGAATATAGGAACAATTAATAAGATAAACAAATATTTTGAATTAATAATGACTAAACAATCATCTTATTAGATACCATAATCTTTGAATGAGAAGTTTAAATCCACATAGACATGAAGAAATTACCACAAATTATTCAAAGATAAATGTAAAAATAAATAATAATGGAGAAGGAAGATGAAATCAAAATTCCCCAACCTCTACGACGGCTCCTATCTCTCTCTAGGTCAAAAGTTATGTAAAACCTAATTTTTTGAAATATTATAGGTACAGAAATAAATCCCAAAATAAAATAATTGATGTCTAAAATAAAATAGAAAACCCAAAATCGAAAGGAATTGGGCCTTCACGCGAACTGTATGCCATCTTCAACATAGTGATGCCACTTATTTGCTGCCATGTGGCAACTTCTATTCAAATTGCATTTGAATTGCAAAACAGTGCATAATATACGTACATAATAATATATATTATTATATTCAATTAAATTCATTAAGTTGTTTGCCTGAATTTTCTTCTGTAATCTTTCTTTTTTTAATTCGTTTGAGCTTCAAATCTCTTCATTTTCGTGCCAATTAAATCTACAAATAAAATACACAATTTAGCATCATCCATAACATTTATGCTCAAAAAGGATAAATAGAATTATTAAATATGAGGTAAATAATTACTAAAAATATGTATTTTTGGCCTCACATCAGTAAGGTTACCTAAAACATTGGACTATATTCATCCATGTGCCCCTTTGTCAATTTGAGTCGAGATTTTAAGTATTAGTTGCATTCCTTAAAACCTATTAATCTTGAGTCCTGAATTCTTGCACATGAATGAGCTTCTTGAATATAGTTGAGTTAAATTATGAGTTGCATATCTATTATCATGAATGTATTTCGCATGCTTGATACCCTAACCCTAACTTTATTATTTTCCTTGCTTATTGATTAAACTGAAATTGGTACCCTAACTTTCAAAAATAAGTAATGTGGACTTGAGAAGTATATTTTATTGTTTCATATGTTCTTGTGATGAATATCTATTAAGTCATATATGTTAAGCATGGATGATTTGATGTCACATGACCGTAATATATGAGAGTCCTGCATGATGTAACCCAAAATCTTGAATTGCATTGTTTAAATTCACATTCTGAGTTATGGAGTTAATTAAGGAAGTTGATATTAAGATGAGTTTGTTGATAATCATATTTTAGTCTTGGAAGGAGTATTGAGCACTGAGTTGGGTGATTGAGAAGCACCCCAGAACTACGTTTGCTAGCATATGATAGTCGTGCCGTTAACTTTGGAGGCTTATGTCCCAATAGATGAATACTCTCTTTAGATCCAAGAGAGAGGTAGAGGTTGACCCCCTTTACAGTGGCAAATTTAGGGCAGGCGTGACAACATCTTCTTTTTGTTGTACATCACCAAAAATTCATGGTGGTGGAGAGTTATGTCAGTTAGAGGACTTCAGCAGACACATCATTGAGGTTCAACGTTTCTGAATCCTAGAGATTTGATGAGCCCTCCTTGCTATCTGGAGGACCCTGTCTTTACTTCATTCAGTTTCTTTATTTATTTTGAGTTGGGTAGCCATGGCCTGTCATAGTCCCTTCTAGACGTTTAGAGTAGAGGCTTCATAGATTTAGAGTGGAGTATTATTAAGTATTTTATTTTCAAATTTGACTTATTTTAGAAACTATTTATGATATCTCTATTTTTTTTCTAAATATTTTCCTTGAGTATCTTTCTGCTGTTGAGTAAGATGTGACGATGAAGTCAAGTGGTTCGCTCGGAGACTAGCAATAGTCCTTGAGTGCCGACCATGCCTTGGGTACCTTCCTAGGGCATGACAAATAATTTATGTTGACCACCTTGTCCATTCAATTTAATCGTATCTACTTAAATGTCACAACCCAAACCTAGAGCCTAGACGTGACACGGCGATTGGAGAGTCTGAAGGAACAATAAACGAGTCTCTTAACTTATCATTACACATCATTGGTCGCAGAAGCATATAAAGGACATAAAGAGTACGAATAGGGACAAAGGGGCTAAGGGAAAAAACTTGCATAACATCATAATCAAGAGACAAGAGTCAAACTCATATCCTAGGTACATCATATGTCCAACAAGCACCTCTAATACATAGATAAGAGTAGGGGCCAAGACAAAAAAACCGGCTCACCCTCATAGTCAAAATAGATAATAAATAAGAATGTCTCAATACATAATAAGAGCAACATAGACTAAGGTCCCCAAAGTGATGGAATCACCAACTAGCTTGAGTAGTACCGAACTAGCCACGTGGAGGAGGAGGATGATCAACTTGGACACGGTTCCTACATGGTGATATCAAGTAGGCAAGAGTATGTGTTAGTACGTTTGAATGTATAAAGTATGTGGGATGCAATGAAACAAGAGATAGGCACCTTAATCAAAATGCATAACAATAGGCAATAGGCATAATATAACGATATGACATGTATAATCAATGCATAAGTAAAATATGCTTAAGCAACTCATGCTCATATAGGATATCATATGTTTAAAAGAGACCAAGCTAGATTTCTAAAGTACAAACCTCCACCTCGGTTATCAAGGTACAAACCCCCCGACAAGGTTATTCGGGATCTTAGTCCCCCTAGATCGGACATGGTTTAATGCAACACTTTATATAGAGTATATCATATACATAAGCTACTTTCATCATCATAACATCAATCATATTATATCTCATGCTTTGGACCTTCAATTCCTTAAGAAACCACATCAGGACATTTTATCAAACACTTCAAAGGTGTGTAATACTAGTATAAAACTATGAAATATAGAGATGAAATCATGCAAGAAAACCCATTGTAAAATCATCAATCAATACCTTACAACACCCTCAAGCAATATACATCAAAGCCCCTCATCAAACCTTACAATAGATACAAACAGTCAAAACTTTACATAGTTTTAATATAACTTGTAGACATGTTCATACTAGTAAACTCATTTGTAAAATCAATTTTATATCATACAAATTGAATAAAAAGGAGATTAGGGCACCATGGGTGAAAGGACCCAATGGTTGAAACCCATATACCTTAGCTTTGAGGAAGCTCTTGATGAAAATTGAAAATAAAAGCTTAGAGCTTGAAGAAAATCCTTAGTTCTGAATGAGAGTTTTGAGATTTGAATTTAGGAGTGAAAAATATGGCTAAGTGTTTGAGTGAGTATTGGAAAATATTTCGGATATTATGAAGGTGAAAAATGACTAAGTATGGGTAAAAACACATTTGGGAACACTTAGGCCCAAGACTTAAAAGTCTTGGGCTGCACAGGAAATCACTGGATAGAAAAATACATCTCTCTGCATCGCGCAACAAAAACTGAAAAGACTAAGAGGAGTACTGGTGAAGTGGAGTAAAGATACATATGGTAATTTCTTTTAAAAAATTGCTATTTTGGAAGATATTGCTAAAATGAAGGAAACACAACTGAAAATCCATTCAACAGAGGAGAATAAGAGGGAATTAAAAGAAGCAGAAGAAGCTTTAAAGCAATATTACAGGCTGGAGGAGGAATATTGGAAGCAAAAGGCTGGTATGCAATAGTTCAAAGATGGTGACAAAAATACCAAATTCTTCCATTCCTTTGTTAAAGGAAGAAGAATAAAATTAAGAATTCATGAGATTAGGGATAATTAGGGGATGATGAGGTATGAGACAAAAGATATTGGAAAGGCAGCAATTACAGCTTTCACAAAACAGTTTACAGAAGAGGGGAGAACTGATGATTTTTCAATGCTGGAGGTTCTATCTAAAGTGATTTCAGAAGATCAGAATCAACACATGACAAGACCCCCAACACATGAATAAGTTAAAAAGTGATTTTTGGCATGAGTAAGGAAAGTTCTAGTGGATTAGATGATCTTTTGAGAGCTTTTTTCCAAGCTTGCTGGGATATAATCAAAGAGGACATCGTAAGGATGGTGATGGCCTTCTTTTGTGGAAGTGAACTACCTAAATTTGTAACCATACAAATGTGGTACTCATCTCAAAGAAGGAGAAAATAACATCCTTCAATGATTTACAACCAATCAGTCTTAGTACCTTCATGAATAAAATCATTCAGAGGTGCTACATGGGAGAATTGCAAGGGTATTATCTGATATCATCTCTAAAAATCAGACAGGATTTATGAAAGGGAGAAGTATTGCAGAGAATGTGCTTTTAGCACAAGAGTTGATCAGAGATATCAACAGGAAAAATGATTTTCACAACATTGTTGTAAAGTTAGATATGGCTAAAGCATATGATCGAGTACCTTGAATAAGAGAAAAAATAAAATATAATTATAATACATTTTGAATTCAACATATTATATATATTATAAGCATGTTTCAGTAAATGTAGAGAATATATAACTAAAAAAGGTTTAGAAGAAATATGTCATAGTATTATGTACGAATTTTTAATCTTCTAGTATTATTTAACTTAACTTATATTGTAAGAAAGGTATTATATTTGTTAGAACAACAATAATCAAATTCAAAAAATGGATAAAAGTAAATTAAAGTTGTATTACAAATATTGTTCATATTTAATATAATTTTAATACAGTTGTAATACAATTTTTATGAATTGTAATCTATAAATTAATTAATTATTTTAATTTAAAATTTAATTAATCAAACGATGTTCTTAATATTCTTTAAACTAAAAGATTTATTTTATGTAAATACATATATAATACATCGACACAATTTTAATATATTAAATATAAATTCGGATACAATATTTTTTGACATCATTAATAAAAATAATTAAATAAAACTACAATTGTAATACATTTTGAGTTCAATACTTTATACGTATTATAAACATGTTTTAATGCACATGAAGAATATAAGTAATATATTTTTAATATAATAATTATTTTAACATCATCAATAAGAAAAAATAATAAACAATAACTACAATACATTTTAACTTCAATAAATAATACATATTATAAGTATCTTTCAATGAAAAAGATGAATTTTTAAATATTTTAATATGATTTAATTGATTTTATATTATTGAAAAATAAAATAAATTTATTGAAATAATAATAATAAAATTTATAATAATATATAATATTAAAGATAAAGAGTTGAATGGAGATGGAGAAAGAGAGAGAAAAAGGAAAAAAAAAAACGAAGAAGAAGATGTCTAATGGCAGAAAGGAAGAGGAAAAAAAACAAAGAAAAAGACGTCTTGATGGCATAAAAGAAGAGAAAAAGAAAGAGAAGGAGGAAAAAAGAGAGAAGAAGAGGAAGAAAAAAAAGAGTGTTTTTATAATTTATTGATAAAATATGTTATAGTTCGTAATTAAAAAAATATTCTAAAAAAATAATATTTGATATAATATATTATTTATGTAAATATTTCTATAATGATCTCTAAAAAAGATATATATATATAAAAGTTAATGTAAATTATTACTAGTGACATGGACAGTTAAACTAGAAGCGGAGGAGTAAATACCGGGCCTTAAAACAATTTTTAAACATTTATTTTGCGTTGGTTACATTGCAAAATATTGAATCATTTTTAGACCTCAAATTTGAAAAGTCATCGAACATAACAGTTTTAAGCCTTTCTTACTCTATTCCGAAAAAATCCAACAAACAAAAAATGACTAAAAGCTTTTGTTTCATTTGATTTCTTACCATTCTCTCTCAATTCATAAGTTATGGCATTACCCCTTCTCTTAATTTTCTTTTTTTCAACTCTAACCTTATTTTCTCTCTCAGAATCCAAGCTCAATGTTGACTATTACAATAAAACATGTCCTCAAATTGAAAAAATAATCCAACAAATCATCGTCGACAAGCAACTCGCGGCCCCCACCACCGCGGCTGGCACCCTCCGCCTCTTCTTCCACGATTGCATGGTGGGAGGGTGTGATGCCTCGTTGCTTATCTCCTCAAATTCCTTCTCCAAGGCCGAGCGCGACACAGATATCAACCTCTCCCTCCCAGGGGACGCCTATGATGTCATCACACGTGCAAAGACCGTATTAGAACTCCAATGCCCTGGCATTGTTTCTTGTGCAGATATTTTAGCCGTCGCGACTCGTGACTTGATCACCATGGTTGGAGGTCCGTTTTACAAAATTCGCCTAGGGCGAAAAGATAGCTTCCAATCGTACGCAAATGATGTTGAAGGACATATTGCTAGGCCTAACATGACTATGGACACAATAATCAACATGTTTGCATCGAAAAATTTAAATGTACAAGAAATGGTGGCATTAATGGGCGCACATACAATTGGATTCTCTCATTGTTCAGAATTTAGCAAGAGACTATTCAAATTTAGTCAGACTTCAGAATCTGATCCTTCCATGAACCCTATATATGTGCAAGCGTTACGCGCCTTATGTGGGAATAACACGAAGGATATGGCCGCGTTCAATGACGTGATGACACCTGGAAAATTCGATAACATGTACTACATAAACTTGCAAAAGGGGCTAGGGTTATTGGCTTCTGATCAAGCTATGATGTTTGACAAAAGGACAAAGCCATTTGTGGAGCTTTATGCAAAGGATCAAGATGCATTTTATAAGGCATTTGCACATGCAATGGAGAAAGTTAGTGTATATAAAGTTAAAACAGGGAAAATGGGTGAGGTGAGACGTAGATGTGATGTTGTGAATCAATTACAAGTAAATCACAACAAGAAAATTGGTAGTTAATTAATTAATTAATGAGGTTGATTATTACTATTGAGGAAGGATAATCTCATGACATGGTTTAGTGTCAACGAGATTTTGGATTATAATATGTATAGTTTCCATAGAACATTATATGTATTATATATGTTCCAATGTGGACATTTTTAACCTCTTGTAATTTCACTATTAGAATATAGGAAAAATGTCCCCATTGTGTAAACTCAGTAAAGAATTTAAAGACAAGAGTCCCTTGTGACACTTCTTTCATTTATTTAAATTATACAATCACTAATCTCATATTTATAAACATGATTATTAATGTGTCAATCTCGCAAGGTAAACAACAACTTCAAAAAGCTCTAAGTGAAAACAATTTAGCTCGAAATAAGAGAGTGATGGCTCATAGATATTAGCCTCGTGACATAAGTAGCAACAATATCTATGCTTCAATCCGAAATAGGTTAGGATCGATCTCCTTGACTATGTTTCCCATTAACGCGTTTTGCATAAATAGTGATCTACAAAAATGGTTTAACAACCACCATGTCATTAGGGGTCGTTTGGTACGTAAGAAAGGAAAGATAAGGATATCATATAAGTCGGGATATATTTCATTGGATTTAGCTATCCCACCTTCCATACATTATAGCTACTTCTACCATTTTAATGCTAATGGTGGAATCAACTAATTTTGTGACTAATCAATATCTATAGCCAAACACGAGACAAAATAGTCCCATTTTGATTTTGGAAATATTATCCTTTTCTTTTTTTTGGAAAATTGGGGATAGGGAAGGAGAAATGCGGAGGGGATTACAATGTGGGGAATCGAACCCTCACCAACAAGGTGGGAGTTCAAATAGTCAACCAACTGAACTATTAAGATTTTCCACGGAAATATTATCCTTATTCCACCATTGAACTACACATAGTATCTTGTCATTAGTAGAGTTATCCAGCCGATGGAAACGTGGGCACATACTAGAATGGTTGTGATTCGAAATGAAGATACTTGGGACAAGGGATGGGTGACCTCGGTGGAGGACAAGATGTGTAAAGCAAGATTCAGATGGTTTAGATATGTAAAGAGGAGGAGCACGAATGCCCCAATATGGAGTGAGAGGTTGGCTATCAATAGTTTCAGAAGGGGTAGAGGTAGCCAAGTAAGCTGAGAGTATTGGGGTGAGGTGACTAAACAGGACAAGTCACATTTTTGCTTATCAAAGACATGACCATATATAGAAGGTTGTGGATGACAAGTACTAGAATAAAAAATTAGTAAGTAGTAAAATGTTGTCTCACTTATCATTCCATACTATTAGTGTAGCATTACTATATGGTTTCTACTTTCTTGTCTTTCAATTGTTATTATATGTTATTTTTTATACTTCTATTATCATATCATATCATTTGTTGTAACTAGTGCTCAAAATGATCAGTCATACTACAATCTGACCACACTTTATTTTTTTCTTATTGACTTCACTTTATTTTTTCTTATTGCTACAAATTATTTTTTCTTGAGTCGAGGAGCTATCATAAATAAGCTTTTTATCTTCAAAATAGGAGTAAAATTTGCATATTTTTTTCCCTGATAACTCTCAAAAGGGGAAAAAAAACACACCACATTTATCTGTTCAAATTTAAAAATTTCGTAATTCTCAAGTCACTTCATTAATCATTACGTTAGACCCATGGATATGGCCCACGTGCACAACTATTACACACAAAATTGTGACAAGACCAAACAAAGGATGAGGTGATGCTAGTGGGGACTATTTGAACATGGGGAGACAGCTCCTAGACTAGCATGAGCCTGCCAGCAACAAAATCCAATATATTAATTGGATTTGTGACAATGCAGAGTTACTAGGCAGCTGTGACAAAAAAAATATGAAAACAGTGAATTTATATCCTTACACTTTTCTTTATACATTTTAAAACAAAAATATATCACAACACTATATTTTTGCCTGAATTTAACAGAAGGAATGAACATATTCTTTTATCCCAGTCTTCTCTTTTGCCACTTAAAACACACACACATACAAGCATAGCACATTCAAGAAAGACTTGTGATTGAATAATGCAATTTACATGTGTGAGTGCTGATTAAAGAATTTTACAACAGAATATTTCGGTTGATTCCTGTGTCACACCATTCCATAAATACCAGTATTTCAGCGCAATAGTGATGTCTAAGCTACTGCAATGAAGTCCCTCTGAAGAATTCTTGAAGTCCTGCAACAGGTTCATTGCTTGGAGTAGAAGAAAGTGTACCTCTAGAACAACTCATTCAGTTACCGCGTTTTTCTATAAACTACATGTAAAATAGAAATATAAATGTATAGCAGTCGAAAGGGAATGATGAGATACAACAAAAAAGAAGCTCACCCTAGTTAACAAGCTTTCCTTTTGTCAACCTTTAAGGGAATGTTGAACCACTTCTTCTTCTTCGTCCGGTCTCTTAAAGGCTTCTTGTCTTTTACTGGGCCATCCTCACTGGCCGCCTTGGATTCACCTTTGTTCTTACTTCGATTGCTGCTGCTACTACGTTTCATCACGGGAAGAGTTGTATAGGAAGCATGAATTTCATTGCGGTGCTTAAGAAGCTCATCAATCTATTGATTAGGAAAGAACTAGAATTATTCAAATTTGTCCAAAGGAATATAAAATTACTTCAAATAGGTAACAAAATTAGAGCACAGAAGATCTCAATGCATCATGCATCAAACTTACAGCTTGCATTTCTTGCGCATATCTACTTGTCATCTCAGTAAATTGTGCTAAGACCTGTCAAAAGGAAAACAAGAACAGGAATAAGTAAGATCGGAGAAACACAAAGCAGGAGATTGGCAATTAATGGGTGGACCACAGACCTCCCTATATTCTGTTTCAAACTTAGACAGTTCCACCCTTTTAGACAAAATCTGCGCTTCTACTGCTCTAAGGTTCTCTTTTTCCTCAGTAAAAGGTTCAGCGCTAACCACTTCAATGGTGTAGCTCACATTTTTAAAAAAATTGTCACCTACAAAGTCAACCAGGAAATAGAGAGGGCTGCTGAGTATTGTATTTCCATTGGATCGCATTGAGAATTCAGGTTAACAAGGAGAAGATACCATAAATTGCAAAAACATGTGTGCCAGCTTTTAGCTCAGTTATCTCGCATGGTTGAAATCCATCCAGTTTCTTGAAAAATGCAGAGTCAGGATCCTTTGTGGCTGCTGCCTATATATTAGCTCAAGCAGCAAAATAATGTGAACAGACGAACACAAAACTGAAGAGAATTACACCAAAAATTGACATGATAGATATAAACCCACCGATATCTGTGTTTGATCCATGTGATAAACTGGGAAACCAAGAAAATACATGCCAGCAGATGTGACTTTCCCTGTTTTTGAACTATCTTCCTGCAAAGAATTCACAATAAATTTACAGCAGATATTAATAAAGTAGTACTTCCAGGATCATAAACAAGATCAACAATGGTAGAGGATTTTTGGCAACAGGTGGATTGTGACTGATCTGAGGGAAGATGGCCTAGCTTATATGAAATGGTATGAAGCCAGATGCAACAAAATTGAAAGAACATGAACTCAGCATATGTGGCAGAAAACCGAATTGAGAAACTTGTTTCCCCGTCTAAGTTGCTCGGACTCTCCAAAAATGTTGTTGCACCCGTGTCGGATCCTTCAAAAGTACACTATTTTTGGAGGATCTGATACGCACCCGTCGACATTTCTGAAGAGTCCAAGCAACATAGTTCCCCGTCTGTCGACCCTTAGGAACAACTGCAAAGGCAAAGCCCTCAAACCTGGGGATGATGGGCTCTCCCCTCTACCCTTCTCCACTTAAAATACTAGGCTTAGTTCATTCGGGGTAAGGCCTGAACTTGCAACTTAAGAAACAGTCCCCCCAACCTTTGTCGAGTGAACTTCAGACTGGGGGCAAATGAGAAACTTATTATTGTTGCTAAAATAAGGATATTGCATCACTTAGGACTAGACATAAACTTATTGACTCGAACAGAAACAGATCTGTAACCATATATTTATAAGCAAAAGGGAGCTCATTGTCTTCAAACCTAAACTATCATGAAATTTGACGTGTTATCCTAGATTAATTGACCGCAATAAGGAGCAAGCAAAATAATAGAAAAGAGATTGGAACCTGTAATGCAAGATTCAGTCCACCATTTTCTTCTTGGTCAAAGTATAATAGCTGCACACAAGCAATTCAAATGACCAAAATGTGAAACTCAAAAAGATCAACACAATAAAAAAAATTGAATTGATACAAAAAACAAATTAAAGTAGTTAAATCATGGTATATTCTATGACGGAGATCATAGTACGATACTCTCAAATGAGAAAAAGCAGGTCTGCTGATGCTGGGTTGTCATATTAAACTAGTCTGAAATCAGTATCACTCTGATTGATGATTCACTCCAAAAGAAAATACCAAAAACATGAGTTTGCATCTATCAAATGATTTATCAGGAAAACATCTAGTGATGGATATATTTGAAAATATTCTAAAAGCACACTATTAAGCCTCAAACTCGGCTAAATCTAAAATATTGCTATGTGGCGCACATCAGTCCTAAAAGTATGCAAATGCAACAGTAAACCTAGCAATCCTCTTTAGCAAACATAACAGTCTTTTAGTAGCAAAACACTCTTCGATTGTATTTTCCAACTGACCAAATAAATTTCTTCTATCATCAGAAGTGTAAGTCCAAGTAGCAAGAATTCAGCTAAGCAAATAATATGTACAAGTCTACCAAAACAAATCAAACTTCTTTGACCAGAGCAGCAACTGAGAGAGAAAATACTGGTTTACTCATCTGCACCAGAAAAGAGCTAAGCCCGGCAGTCATGGAGCTCTCTTCTCTTTGAATGGCAGCAGCTAGTTCAAATACACAATAAAGTAAACCTACAGATATTTGGCTTTAGATTTTGACAGACCTTGAATTTACTTTTTTCTCGTGAATAAACTCGGCAAACAAGGCCTCCTTTCGCTTCCTTTTCTGTTATTGTGACAGAGTAGAAGTGAGCAGATTGCTTTTCTACCTGTTAAGAAGAAGATAAGAACTTCTGCAGTAACTACATTTCAACAAGAACGAATGATATATGATTTAGATAGGTACCTTCTTAGACAAAGGTTGCCCAAGTGGAAGTGGTTCAATAGCTACTGAACCATTTAATGCTTCCTCTAGGACAGCTGCAGAGACTGTAGTTTTTATTGGTACTCCAAGCTTACTGCTCATAATGAAATAACCAAAATTTTACATTATGCATGAGCAAAAGTCTGAAATCAACAAAAAGGAACATAAAGATTACAAGTAACATGTACTGACCTAAAAAGTGCAGCAAACATAGTATTCACTGTTCCCAAACTTGAAAGATCAAGCTCTAAATCTTGGCTTTCTGACTCAACAGCCTGTTTAAATACTACATTGATTAGGCAGATCACCAGCATTCTCATTTTTTTCTAGCAGGGAGAATGCACAAGAGAAAGTCTAACTCTTATTCTCAAGATAGAGATCTATCTTGCCCCACAGACTATATTGAGGGAAACAAAAAACAACCTCAAAGCCAGCTGAGTCATATTGACGCCTTTTATCTGGATCAGATAAAATGTTATATGAAAAGGTGACCTCCTTGAACATGTCTGCTGCTTTAGGGTCATTTGCATTCTTGTCAGGATGATACCTAAAATATGCTAAAGTGTCAACAGAAGAGAAAAAAATATAACCTCCATCATACAAGAAGGATAATACTTGCATCCTGTTATACAAAAAAGACTTAGAATCACCAAACTGCGACGGAATACTACTTCTCAATTCTCATGAGAACAATATCTAACAATTGGTTACTAATCATTTTACAAATATTTCTGTTATGATTTGTACAGACATCCAGAATCAACTTTGTAGTTGTTGCCATGGAAATATTTTAGTATCAATTTCTGATGAGAAAGATAAGACTAATAAAAAAATCAAAGTAAGGAATATAACAAATTACGGATATTATAATTTGATCTCACTGAGGACATGACCCTAGATAGAAAGAAGTGGAGGTCGCGAATTAGAGTAGTAGGCTAATTGTTTGGTAGGGTTAGGTGGTTATCTAGTCATGGGGTATAGTAGGGTAGAGGAGTAGTAGTGTTTTATATATCACATGTTGTTATTATCTGTTGTTTATGTGTTAATTGTATAATATTTACGTATTGTCATGTGCTTTTGGTTATTAGTCGCTTTTCCTGTTCACTTTCCTTTACTTTTTGTCATATCTAGTTTGTTCTGCTTATGGATTTTTGAGACGAAGGTTCCCAGCCTCTCTACTTCTATGAGATAGTGGTAAGGTCTGCGTACATTCTACCCTCCGCAAACCCCACTTGTGGAATTCCACTGGGTATGTTGTTGTATAATTTCTTTCCTATAGTTTCGAATTCAAACTTATTCTCAAGTACAACTAAAATGATAACATTTTCAAAAGAACTGACTTATTGAAAGATTAAACTCTTCTAGAATCCTAAACAAAACTACCACTTCTCATTTGCTTCCACAGGTTGAAATTTCAAATGAATGAAAGAAATTGCACATTGAATAAAAAAGAAAGGAAGGTAAAAGTTCTCATCCGACACCACTAATACGCTTTATAGGAAGCAAGCTAACAGCCCTTTCTTCAAAAATTACCTTAATTTTTCTTCTTCTATAAACAGATCTTCAGAAACAACAGAGCTTCAGTATTGGTGCATACAACACTTATTGCTAACAGGTCTATATAACTAAGCCTACAGAGCTAGCATTCCCAAGTTAAGGTACTTTCTTTATCACAGTGGTAATAACAACAATACACATCACAAAATCTAAAATTCTCTCCCCTTGATAACTGTGGTGTCTGAGCCAACTTGTATGCACCTAGACTAATTCCACACCATAGGTAGTGTCCCTGCCAGTTTGCACACACCTTGACCAATTTCACAGAGCACATGTCACCTCCTAGCAGCAACAGGTACCTCTGACCACCGAGGCTAGAACAGATATGGAGATATAACCTAGTATTTTGTCTATGCTGCTGGGATTTGAACCTGAAACCTCCCAGTGCTTAACTCACTTCATTGACCACTAGGCCACCCCTTGGGTGCCCCTTGTCTTCCCTACTTTAGAAACATCCCAAAACAGAAAATATACAATACAATTGAACGAACACAAAATGGGTTTTCAAGAAAACACTTCTATAATGTCAAAAACCAAAGAAATTACATAAAAGATCAAAACTTTAATGAAAAGGGTTAAAAATTAACATACTTCAAAGCTAATTTCCGGTAAGCACTTTTGATTTCTTGATCTATAGAATTCCTGGAAACACCTAAAACCTCATAAGGGTCCCTCCTTAGAGGCTTTTCTGCATCACCCTTTTCTGATTTTGATTTATGCCCCGGCATTCTTCTTCTTCTTCTAGGTCACAACTTTTGGCTTTTTCAAAAAATTTCAAGAGAATATTAATGTTATTTCATAAAGATCCAAACTTTAACCTGAGAAAATGTTAATTCTCTCATACCCAAATCAAATTTTCCAAGAAATTTTTCTTGGAAAATCTGGGAGTATTCGAAAACCCTACTCAGGTTCCAAGCTGGAAAAGAGCTGTGTGAAAGGGGAGATGACTTTGTTTTTTTCTTTACATAAAATTTCAAAAATTTCAAACTTTAGATTACTGTTTTTCGCTATTATACGCAGTGGGTATATTGCGCCACTCTCTGAGTTTGTCACGTGCGATTCATATGTTAGAAGTGTAAAACTCAATTCAATCCATATATGCTATGTTTGAATTTAGAGTTAATTTTAATTAATTAACATATATTTTACTTATTAAAACATGGAAAATTACATTAATTTGATGTACACATTAGATGTGGGTGAAGTTTTTACTTGAATTAGAGCGTTTACTGGTCAATTTGAATTGATTATTGGATAAATTAAAATCAAATTAATTTTAAAATGATTAAAAATAAATTAAATATAATATATAGTTTTTAAATTATTTTTTTTTAATAATATTCACATTTTATTAATCACCAAGTAAGAAATACAAAGTTCGAACATATCTTCTGCTCATCTAAACAGAGCCTATTGACCATTTACTTCCTGAAACTACGAACATACTAGTAGTCATGCATTAAAATCTAAAATTTAACTCAAAAAGTCTACTATTACCACGTTTGGTTCAATTTAATTTTAATTATTCTATTGCTTTAACCATACATGAAAATATTAAATTAAAGACAAGAGGGGAAATAGAAAAATATATATGTTTTGAACACATTTCGTTCAAAATACATATATATTCGGAATACTTTTATTTTGAGATTTTTTATTTTGATAAATAATTTTTTGAGAACATATATATATATATATATATTCCTATAAGATATTTAAAATTGATCATGAAAATTTATCGATCCAATTCAATTATTTCTTATTATTTTGAATATATCGAAATCAAATAATATATATCAATTTGTAAAAATATATAACTAAATTCAAATAAAATTAATCTATTTAATTGTTTGTGGGGTTGCTGAGGTGGCAAAAACAGAAGAAATGAACTGTATGTTATTCATTCATAGCCCCCATGATTAATGGTGTAAAGGAAATTAAACTCATTGAGATCGCAATCAATGGGTTAGGGGAATGATTAGGAAATTTGACCTTAAATACATTATTTATGAAAATTTAATCATAGTATTTACTTTTTTGTTCATGATTTGCAATACTTTTAGTTTATCATTAGTATTTAATTTACACGCTCATGCATGCTAACATGCTTTCATAATTCACACACATATGATGTATTTGTACACGTATATCGACACATATACTACGTTTATTCATATATAGAGAGAGAGGTGCACTTATTTTTGTGTATAATGAGAGCAGTGATGGATTCAGAATTTAAATTGAAGTTTAAAATCTGAAAAAATAAAGACACAAACTAGCCTAAGGGGGTTTGACATTTACTGTATATAAATAAAAAAAGAATTTTGATTATGTATAAATAATATAATTTTTCGCTAAAGGAGATTTAGATGAATCCTTAGCCTTAAAATGGCTCCGCCGCTGAATGAGAGTATGCCTAAATTAAAAAAAAAATGAAAAGAGAGAGCATGGCAAACATAAGTGGAACTAAGATTTTAAATTTATTAATTTGAAAATTCCCTGAAAGATAATTTATCTAGCTTGTAGATATGCTTATAGTTGCATCTTAAATAGAGAATTTTTCTTTATATTGAAATTGTACACTTAAGTAATAAAAGATAAAAATATCGAGAAACTACATAATTATATAAATGTTCCTATTATAGATACTAATTCACTCTATTGTTTGAAATAATCACATATTATCTTACTAATTAATAATTTTATACTAGATTTCAATTTAGATATACAGTTCTTTTAATTTTTTTCCTACTCTCTCCCCTTCTTAATTATTTCCTTCTCCATATTGCTCTTGCTCCCTATAAATGAATAGACTGATGAATTTATTAGTGCATTTTTTTAAATTTGATATATATATAGACAGAGAAAGACGCGCACATACTCTTTTGTACAAGATACATTTTAAAATACATATACATAAGAAAAGAGGCATGAGAAGAAAGAGAGAGACAATTAATGTATTCTAAATACATGTGAATCATATTTGAGTACAGTGTATCTAAAATAATATTATATATATATATATATATGAATATATCTGACGAAAAAAATGATATGAGAAATAATTTTCTAAACTAATGTGAACACATATAATTAGGACGTAAACTAATGAAAATCATATTGCTCTAACAATACCACTATACAATTTCATATTTGTTTTGATGTCAGAAATATTGAATTAAGGTGTGCCAAATGCTGACAAGATTAGAATCCCATTGTAGGAGTAACATGATTCATCTTTCCGGCTCATCATAATATGATAAGTTATTGCATTCACGGGCAAAGCTACCATACCGCAACAAGATTTATCATCTAAACCTCCTCCATTAAAAATTATAAATTATAATATTTGATTGACTCATATTATTCAACCCGTTAATTTATTCTTGTTCTATATAATGCACGTAATTACTTTTTATGTATTAGAATTTTTTTACTTTTTACTTTTTAGAATTACTTTAATGAAAATTTTTCACACCACCACTTTTTTTTTAGGTATCTTTAATTCCTTCCCTAGTTATGTAGGTCTCATTGTAGTCATTTTCTATGTACACTAAGTAGTTTTAAAGTCCCTTTCATTGTGGTCCTAGGTTGCTTTCGTCACAATATCCCATTTGCTCAAAACACTTTAAACTATGCTACTAATGTATATCTCTATCAAATTGGATAAGAAAAAATTGGTCGTTTGCTTCTTTTTTTTTTTTCTTTCCTTTTTAATTACTTCTTTTTTTTCAAAATATTTGTTCAATACATACATGACAATTCATTAAGAGCCAAAAAAAAAAAAAAATGAAGTGGTCATTTGTCAAAAGATCATTTATTAAACATCTAATGTTGGCTTTGTTAGATTGAACCTTTGTCGGCTAATGCTTAAAACAAGAGACATTGACCTTTTGTCGGCGAAAGTCATATATAATATTATGTTTGGTGATTAGGTCTTAAATTATTTAAATATAAAATTAATATGTTATTTAATTTGCAATATAAAAATGCACATAATTAATATATGCATAAGTTATGAAAAAAATTTATGTATTATATCGCGCATAATTAAAAAAAAATAATTACAACAACAACAACGTACCCAGTGGAATCTCACAAGTGCGGTCTGGGGAGAGTAAAATGTACGCAGACCTTACCACTTTCTTATAAAGGTAGAGAGGTTATTTCCAGAGCACCCTTGTCACAAAAACCCATAAGTAGAATAAACTAGATACGTAAAAGGAGAAGGAAGAGAGAAACAAGGAATAACGACTAATAAGGAAAGCAATGCTAGAAAACACAAATAAGAAGAATACTGACACCACAGGATATAAGGGTCGGAACTAATCCTACTGACTTATCCCTACTAGTCTATTAGTCTGCTACTCTAACACGCGACCTCCACTCCTTTTTATCTAAGGTCATGTCCTCGGTGCGATCAAGTCTCGTCATATCTTATTTGATCACATCCCCCTAATACTTCTTCGGTCTACCTCTACTCCTCCGTGTAGCTCTTAAATCCAACCTGTCACACCTCCTAATAGGGACATCAGTACTTCTTCTCTACACATATTCAAACCATCACAGTCTCGCTTCCTTCATCTTGTCAGCCACAAAGGCCACCCTTAGCTTCTCCCGGATAGTCTTATTCTTAATCTTATCATTCCTAGTATGTCCAGAAATCCATCTCAACATCCTCATCTCTTCAACCTGCATCTTCTGAACATGTGATTTTTTGATTGATCAATACTCCATCCATACAACAAAGATGGTCTAACCACCATTTTGTAAAACTTACCTTTAAGTTTAGGTGGTATTTTCCTATCACACAGTACTCCAAAGGAAAGCCTCCATTTTGTCCATTCTGGCCCAATACGATGTGTGACATCGTCATCGATATCACTACTCTAGATGATGGACCCAAGATATTTAAAGTTTTCTCTCTTGAGAATAGATTGAGCGTCAAGCCTCACATTACTATTTGCTTCATCCCTCTCAATACTGAATTTGCACTCTAAGTATTCTATTTTGGTCTTGCCCAGTTTGAATTCTTTGGATTCCAAAGCATGTCTCCACACATCCAATCTATCATTAACTTTAGTCCGAGTCTCATCACTCAGAACTATGTCATCCGCAAATAGCATACACCATGGAACCTCCTCCTGAATAGATCGTGTCAGCTCATCCATCATCAAGGCAAACAGAAAAGGGTTCAACACAGATCTTTGGTGAAGTCTCATCTCAACAGGAAAATACTTTGAGTCTCCTCCCACTTTTTTTACCTGAGTTTTTCTTCGTCGTACATGTCCTTTATCACCCTAATATATTCCATTGGAACACCTTTCACCTCTAGGCACCTCCATAGGACATCACTCAGAACTTTGTCATAGGCCTTCTCGAGATCAATGAACACCATATGAAGGTCCTTCTTTCTTTCCGTATATTTCTCCACTAATCTCCGAACAAGATGCATCGCTTCAATAGTCGACTACCCGAATATGGATCCAAGCTGATTCTCTGAGATAGACACTACTTTTCTCATGCTCATCTCTACCACTCTCTCCCAGACTTTCATAGTGTGATGTAACAATTTATTACCCCTGTAATTGTTACAGTTTTGAATATCACCCTTGTTCTTGTTCAATGAAACCATTGTACTCCTCCTCCATTCATCAGACATCTTGCAGTCTTCATAATAACTTTGAACAATCTAGTCAATCACTCTATGCCATCCTTGACCATGTTCTTCCATAAATCTATCGAGATCTCATCGGGTCTGATCGTCCTCCCTCTCTTCATCCTACTAATAGCACGTCTAACCTCCTCAACTCTGAATCGCCTGCAATAACCAAAATCTCGATAACTTTCAGAGTGTGTCAACTTACCCAACTCAATATCTCTATGTCCTTTTTTATTTAAAAGTTTATCAAAGTATGTTTGTCACCTTAGCTTAATGGAAGTCTCATTCACCAACACCTCACCCTCTTCATCCTTGATGCACTTCACTTGATCCAAGTCGCGAGCTTTCTTTTATCTCTCCTTAGCAGGCTTATACTATCACATCCTAACCTAGGGTCGTGACCAGTGCCCGATAGGGGCACTTAGACATATGCTAATCTAAATTTTCCAATTTATCCGACCTGAAAACCTGCTAGAATTTTAGCAGAGTTTCCTCTGTTTAATTAACTAACCTCACCTGCAAATAAAACTCAGCAACGTCCCAGACAACAATACAAATA